>CM062804.1:1213977154-1214241024 GCA_031772625.1 Pinus tabuliformis | reverse complement strand
AATGAAGAACTAACTTGTTGATTCCCATGTTGTTCTGCTAGCACGTTTATTCCTCCTTTGCCTCCTAAATTGACTTATGAAGTTCAGGTGAAATATAGACCATCTCTGCAGGTCAACAAAACTTTCCAAGCAAAGCATCCAAGGTTGAAAGCATACAGAGATGAGGTATGGAAGCTCAAGGACTCTTTTAATATTTTCAGCATTTCTTACATCCCGAGAATGAAGAACCAGCTTGTTGATTCCCTTGTTGTGTCTTCTAGCACGTTTATTCCTCCTTTGCCTCCTAAATTGACTTATGAAGTTCAGGTGAAATATAGACCATCTCTGCCTGACAATGTCAAATACTGGAAAGTTTTTGAAGATGATGATGAAATTAATAGGTTTTTACAAGTCGTTGATGAATTTTTCTGAAATGCACATCGACCAAGAAAACGAAACCATTGAAGAATGCAACCATCCAAGATAAAAGACGAGATTGGTCAGGACAACATTGTTCAGCTACCTAGTAACCATATACCCAAAGGATTGGTGCCCCTAGAGAAGCTGTTTGATCATAATGATGTACCTTATAAGCCTGCCAAAAAAGAAAATGAGTTTGTTGTTCATAAACATAATGTAGGGAGTCCAGCCCATCCAAAGTACATAAATCTGTCCACTCACTTGTCTTCTGCCCAAAGTTCCAAGTATTGCACCCTGATGAAACAATTTGCTGATATTTTTGCATGGGAGTATACTGAGCTTAAGACCTCTGACACCAACATCATTCAGCGTAAAACTCCACTGGAGAAGAACACTATCCCTTTTAAGCAGAAATTAAGACCTACCAGCCCTCTCTATTACCTTTGATTGAAAAGGAAATCAAGAAGCTATTGGAGGCCAAGATCATAGTTCCCCTAAGGTATTCAAAGTGGATAGCTAACCTTGTGGTAGTAAGAAAGAAGAATGGAGAAATCAGGCTTTGTGTTGACTTCAGGAATTTGAACAAATTCTCTAAAAAAGAAAACTACCCCTCCCTAAGATGGAACACTTGCTGCAAAAAGTTTCAGGGGCTAGAGTCATGTCTTTCTTAGACGGGTTTTCAGGTTACAATCAGATTGTTGTACATCCAGAAGATCAGGAAAAGACCACCTTCACTACTCCTTGGGGAACTTTCATGTACTCCAAGATTCCTTTTGGACTGATGAATGTTGGGGCTACTTTTCAAAGGGCCATGGACATAGACTTTATGGGAGAGAAGGACAAGTTTGTCCTTATTTACCTTAATGACATAACATCTTTTCTAGCAGTCACAAGGACCAACATTTGAAGAAGGTGTTTCTAAAGTGTAGACATTTTGGAATTTCTATGAACCCAAAGAAGTCATATTTTTCTCTAGAAGAAGGCAAACCACTGGGACATATTGTTTCTTGTTGACGCCTAATCATCAGGATTGGGTGAATGTAATTAATGTAAATAAATAATAAGAAATATGAACAGTCATCGAGAGATGAAGTGAACAGTCTCTCCCTCATGTATATAATAAAGACCAACCTGAAGGAATAGAATACGAATTGACTTGGTGGAGTTACTGCTTGGCCCGACATGGTATCAGAGCCAGCTCCATTTTTGGCATCTCCTTCTAGTCTTGTAACTCCCTTCTACTAGTTTCTTGCAGTCTATCCACTGCCCCCTATGGAGTCTGTGTACTGCCCTCTCCACAGTCGCTGTTGCGAATCTCTGACATTATCTGTGCCCTCTGCGCTCCTTTCTATGCTCTCTAGGCTCTCTGCCATCATCATTTGAAGGATTGCTCCAATGTGAGACCGACAACTGATCTCTCGGCTATTCATTTTCACTGGGCAGTGGAGGGAGGATGGCAGCTTATGCGGGAGCATTTTTGATTCCTTATGTGCCTGTTTCGAAGATTTCTCTTCTTTGGCTTTCAATTAGAACCTATCTTTGAAGCGATCTAAGAAAGGCTTAGTGATATGCTGGAATATCGTGGTGTTATGTGCATGGAACATTGTTGCATTGAAACGATATTATATGTTGCGTTGTCTGAGAAACAATCCATTGATACACACTAAGCATGCGAGTTTGAATAGTATTCTGACTGTGAGGTTGGTGTGGTGCGTTCAAGACCGCTGCAACAATTCGATTAGTGATAACATATGGTGCGTATTGTTGTGAGTAGTCTATGGTGTGTTGGGTTGATATATTGACTGCGTGTGAATTGAACGTTGTGTTGTTCATTCCTGATATGTGCATTGGTATCATATATGGTTGTTAACACTGCCCCATATATACACAATTCTTGTATTTACGTTGTGTTACATTGAACGCTAGTTTCTTGAACGCTGGTTGAACTATGGTTGTGGTCGTTGAACTGTGGTTGTGCGTTGAATAGTTTCTTGAACGTTGTATTACATTGAACGCTAATATTTACGCTGTATTACATTGAACACTGGTTCCATTGAACACTGGTTCCATTGAAGTTTGAATAGTTTCATTGTATTTACACTCACCATATATTGAACGTTGTGTATTACATTGTATTTACACTCACCATATATTGAACGCTGTGTATTACATTGTATTTACACTCACCATACGCTGCCCCACTCGTGTATGCGTTGAACCTTTTTGGCATATAAAAAATCGTTGAATGCCATGTGTTGAATAGAGTTTTTTTAAAAACAACGTCGTGGGTCAAAGCACTGTGGCATGAAGCGTTGAATGCGCTATACAGTGTTTTTTGTGTATTGGAGCTGCTCCACAATATATTTACGCTGAATTATATTAGGCAGAATATTTTTTTGTTACAGTATGCATTCAATCATATCCATTGTGGGAATAGTTCTCACTGGCAAGGAGAACTATCCTGAGTGGTCCCGGATGATAAAACACACCCTCATTTTCAATGAGTTATGGAAAGGAGTGTGCATTGGAGACGGAGACAAAGAGCTAGAACAACCTAACTTAGACAAACAACTTTTCATTTGGGAAAATAAGAACATCAAAGCCTATGCATTAATCGCAACATCTGTAAATGAAGAGGTGAGTCGCCATATTTCACCATTTTCAACTGCTTTCGAAGTCTTACAAAAGCTGAAAGAACTCTATGACTCACATTCTACACTTGAAGTTGTTCAATTCATGATTAAACTCTTCACTCTTGACTTGAAAAATAATAATCCTCTTGCTCTTGCATCCGATGTAAAATCTATAATGCATAATATCAAATCCACTAAGGTTGAATTGGATATTTCTCTTATCACTTTTCTCAAGGCACTTTAGCCTACTTACTCCAATTATCTTGAGTCATTGCAAGCAAATGGAAATCTCAAATATATTACCTTTGACTCTCTTGTGAAAAAATGTGCTGAAAGAGAGAAAGCTTTTGGAAAGAAGGCAACCCCTGAATCTTCTGAAAAGGCTGTGTGCCTTGCTCATAAAGAAAAGAATCTTGCTCAAGATTCTTCCAGAGGAAGAGGTGGTCGAAGAGGAAGAGGAAGATATTTCAGAGGCACGGGGGGCAAACAATCTCAAGGAGAAAAGGCAGATTTGCACTGCATACGCTGCAAAATAAATGGATCACATGATGCCTCTACATGAAACTTACCATGGGACAAAATTGAGCAGCAAAGAAACCAACAGAAAGGTAAAACTAATGACACAGACAAAGGTAAAGCACCTGAATCCGCTCACTATGTTGTGGCACAATGTAATATTGGATTAAATGAAGATTTATTTAATGCTTCACTTGCTTCTTGGAAAAATGATTGGTTGCTTCATTTAGGAGCAACTTGCCACATGATTCATAGAAAAGATTTTTTTGAAGAATTTCCTGACAATGTTGATGGCGTAGTATACTTTGCAGACCAATCAAAAATCAAGCCATTAGGGCTTGACACAATCAGGCTTAAATTGTCTAGTCTTCCACACTTTCTTCTGTATCATGTTCTATATCTCCCACAACTCAAGAGAAACTTGTTGTCCTTGGTCCACATCCGCTAGCAAGGTCACTCCATTCATATGTTTGATGGCAAGCTTGAGGTGAGAAAAGCATCTGACCACTCACTTGTCATGAGGGTAATAGAAGAAGAAAGGCTTCTCAAGCTGCAAGGTACCTCTACTCGTGCACAACATTTCTCATACAATTCTCATTATGACGAAGGTACACTTCCATCAAGTTTATTATGGCATGCTAGATTTGGACATTTGAACTATGACAGCCTCCGCTTGTTGAAGAAAAATGGTGTTGTTGGTTTTCCTACAATACTTAAGAAATTTAAGCAATGTGATGCTTGCATACTAAGAAAGCATAGCAAACAGTCTTTTCATGATTCACATTCAAGAGCACATAGAAAACTTGAACACATTCATTCAGATTTATGTGGTCCAATGCCTGTTCCTTCTGCAAATGGAAATAAATATATGATGACATTTATTGATGACTACACCAGAATGTGTTGGGTTTATTTATTGAAGAACAAATCTGATGCTTTTCAAACATTCAAGAACTTTCATAAATGGATTGAAAATGATGCACAATCTCATATTGGGTCTATTCGCATTGATAATAGAAAACAATACACATAAATGAATTTGAAAACTCTCTTCACCAACATGGGATCAAACATCAAACAACTGTACCTTATAATCCCCAACATAATGGTGTAGCTGAAAGAATGAATAGGACAATCTTAAATATGGTACGCTCCATGCTCTTCTTCAAAAATGTAAAGGTAATGTTTTGGGCTGATGCTGTTCTATGTGCTGCATATATAAAGAATAGATGTCCATCTAATGTTATTAGAAACAAGACTCCATATGAAATGTGGTATGGGCATGTTCCTTCAGTAAAGCATCTCAGGGTCTTTGGTTCCACCTGTTATGCCTTGATACCAAAGGTACATAGAAACAAACTTGGTGCAAGAAGTCGTAAGTGTAACTTCCTGGGGTATTAAAACACCTCCAAAGCATACCGTCTCTATGATGAAGTCAATAAAAAGTTTTTTGTATCTAGAGATGTAATTTTTCTTGAATCATCCAAAACTGACAATGTTGTTGAGCAACAACTTGATCGCTTGGATAGATTCGCAAATGCAAAATCATTTCAAGAATTTGATAATCAGATTCCACATCTTGAAGGGGGGATTCCTATACTAGATCAACATGTGGAATCTTCTTCTGAAGAACTCTCTCCCCCGCATGAAACTCCAACAACGAATGATGCTTTAAGTGATGTGATTGATAGAATTGGGAGACTCAATCTTGATTCAGTCCCAACTCAATCAACGGAGCAGCCTGGACCATCTGAGAAAGGTCCCCCAAAGTGGCTGACAAAGACACTTGAAAGTGTTCATCCTGATGAGGTTGGAAAGACAGGAACTAAAAATTCAAACCGCAAAATGGAGGTGATGTAGATGACTCTAATTCACCTGTTGATATGGATGTTTCTTATGATTGTGAATTGAACTCGTCTACAAATTTTGAACCAACTTCCTTCAAAGAAGCTGCTTCTAATGATGAATGGAAAGAAGCAATGCAAAAGGAGTATGATGCCCTCATAAAGAACAGCACTTGGAAGCTGGTTGATCCTCCATTAGGAACCAAACCAATTGGCTGCAAGTGGGTCTACAAGAACAAGTATAAAGATGATGGCTCACTTGACAAGCACAAAGCCAGGCTTGTGGCACAAGGTTTTGCATAGAAGGAAGGGGTCGATTATGAGGAGACTTTTGCCCCCACAGCAAAATGGGCCACCATCTGGACACTCTTTGCCTTAGCAGCTCAGAACAGTTGGAAAGTCCATCAAATGGATGTAAAAACTGCTTTCTTGAATGGAGATCTAAAAGAGAATGTTTTTATGTCCCAGCGTGAAGGATTTGCTGTGAAAGGACATGAACATAAATTAAGCAAACTTGTGAAATCCTTGTATGGCCTTAAACAAGCACCGCGAGCCTGGTATGAAAAACTAACTGAGCATCTTCTGAAACTCAATTTCAAACATTATGATCTTGATGATGCAACTTTATTTGTCAAGAAAGTTGGAAAAACAGTTGTATATATTGTGGTATATGTAGATGATCTTTTGATGACAGGGAACAATGAAAGCTACATTGCATCCATAAAGAAGGAATTGGGGAAAAGTTTGTGAAATGACTGATTTGGGCTATGTTCATTACTATCTTGGTATTGAAGTAACTCAACATCCAAAGTCCATATTTCTTTCTCAAAAGAAGTACATTGGAGATTTGTTGAACAGGTTTGGCATGACAGAATGCAATCCTCTTACTACTCCAATGGAACAAAACTTAAAGCTCACGTCTATTGAAGGAAAAGAATTTGAGGATGCAACAAAGTATAGACAGCTTGTAGGAAGTCTCAACTACCTAACTACTACCAGACCAGACATTTCGTTTGTTATTGGAATCCTCTCCAGGTTTATGCAAAAGCCTTGTGAGGGACATTGGTCTGCTGCAAAAAGAGTTCTAAGGTACTTGAAGGGAACTCAAGACTTTGGAATCAAGTATACACGGGTGGACGACTTCGGCTTGATTGGATACTCTGATTCATACTTCGATGGAGACAAAGAAACTGGGGTATCTACTTCAGGATATGCTATGAGTCTTGGATCAGGTGCTGTCTCCTGGAGATCACGCAAATAATCAGTTCCAGCAGATTCCACAACAGAAGCAGAATACGTGGCAGCAGCTGAGGCAACAAAAGAAATTGTGTGGCTCAGGAAAATGCTTGAATATTTGCAGGTATAACAAGTACAATCAACTCCACTCATGATTGACAATACCTCTGCAATAAAGTTGGCCAAGAACACAAAGTTCCATGATCGAACAAAACACATCAATATTAAATATCATCTGATTCGACATCATGTTGAGGCCAAAACAATCCATCTCCGTCATTGTTCCACTAATGAGCAAATTGCAGACATCTTCACCAAAGCGCTTGGAAGAGAAAAGCTTGAACGATTCAGAATGATGCTTGGACTCACCAACATTCCTTCAGATTAGGGGGGGAATGTTGACACCTAATCATCAGGATTGGGTGAATGTAATTAATGTAAATAAATAATAAGAAATATGAACAGTCATCGGGAGATGAAGTGAACAGTCTCTCCCTCATGTATATAATAAAGACCAACCTGAAGGAATAGAATATGAATTGATTTGGTGGAGTTACTGCCTGGCCTGACATTTGTGTTGAAGGTGTGAAGATCGATCCAACAAGAGTTCAAGCAATGAAGACATTGTCCATCCCAAGGTCAAAAAGGTACATTCAATCTTTCTTGGGTAAGATTAACTTTGTCAGGAGGTTTATCCCAAACTTCGCAGAGCTAATGAAGCACATCACTTCCATGCTGAAGAAAGGATCAGAAATAAAATGGGCGGATGGTGCAAGAAGCTCTTTTGAAGCCATCAAGCAAGCTATCATGGAAGCTCCCACTCTAATCAGCCCAGATTATACCAGGGAGTTTTATATCTTTTCTTTTGCCTCTTATGATACACTTGCAGCAGTTCTATTGCAGAAAAACGATGAAGGTGTAGAGCACCCTGTGGCCTTTTTCAGCAAAACTCTGAGGGACGTTGAACTAAGGTACGACCTTATTGAAAAATAAGCTTATGCTCTCATAAAATCTTTAAAGGCATTCAGAATTTATATTCTGCATTTCAAAGTGGTGGCGTATGTACCTTCAGCCTCAGTAAAAGATGTCCTAACTCAGCCAGATATTGATGGAAAGAGAGCTAAATGGATTGCAAAATTCATAGAGTTCAACATAGAGGTGAAGCCCACCAAGCTTGTCAAAGGCCAGGGCTTGGCTAAGCTTATGGTTGAGGAAAATTGCAGTTTGTTAGACATCAATTGCGTGGGTTCAAATTTAGGTGGTGAACGGACAGAGGAAGCAACAGAAGAGCAAGAGCAGAATCAGTCTTTGGCTGAAAATCTAGCCACCTATGAATGGTATTCCAGTATAGTTCATTTTTCGCAGAAGCTAGAAGTCCCTCCAGGGCATAGCTCAAGTCAAGCCCGGGCCATTAAGCTCAGATCAGCCAAATTCTGCATTAATGAAAACCTGCTCTATTGGAAAGACCCATCAGGGATCCTCTTGAGATGTCTAGACAAAGGACAATCTGTGGAAGTCACGCACCAGTTCCATTCTAGCATCTGTGGAGGGCATCATTATTGGAAAACCACAGCCCACAAGATCCTGAGAGCTAGGTATTATTGGCCTACTCTGTTCTCTGATGTGTTTTCTTTTGTGAAGTCTTGTGACAAATGTCAGAGGTTTGCAGGAAGACAACAACTAAAATCTCTGCCCTTGAAGCCAGTGCACACCAATGGTCCCTTCCAGCAGTGGGGCTTGGACTTCATAGGTGAGATCAATCCACATTCCAGTGGCCGTCACAAATGGATCTTGGTAGCCACTGATTATTTTACCAAATGGATTGAGGCTATACCCACTAAAAATGCTAATCATCAGGTTATCATAAAGTTCTTGAATGAGAATATTTTCACTAGATTTGGTTGCCCAACTAAACTAGTCTAGGATAATGCAGCGGCTTTCAGGGCAGAAGAATTGGTGGATATGTGTGAATCCATGGGCATTCAATTGGTGCATTCTACCTCATATTATCCTCAAGGCAATGGCCTGGCAGAATCATCTAACAAGAGCCTTGTAAGGATAATCAAAAAACTGCTGGAGGACAACAAAAAGAACTGGGAGTCCAAGTTAAAGATTGCACTGTGGGCTGACAGAGTTACCAACAAGAAGTCCATAGGAAATTCTCCATTTAAGCTGGTTTACGGCACTGATGTTGTTTTTCCTATCCAGCTGATTCTCCCTGTGGCCAAAAGAAGAACAGGATGAAGAGAACGACATGGCGAGAAGAATGAGTAACTTGGTTGAATTACAGCAGATCAAAGAACAACTGGTTGAGAAGTCAAGAATTTATCAGAAAAATATCAAATAAACCTTTGATAGAAGGGCAAAAATGGACAATTTTCAGGTTGGTGATTGGGTTCTCAAATGGGATGCATTGAAGGAAAAGAAGGGCAACCATGGTAAATTTGATGTCTTATGGACGGGACCGCTTGTCATTGCTCAAGTTCAGATGAACAATACTTTCATTCTGTAGAATTTGGAGGGGGAAGGTGTTTCTTATGGCCCAGTTAATGGGTGGTTTTTGAAACTTTACTTCATATGAGGCTTTAAGGCCTTAATATTGTAATAGGGTTTTTCAATTTTTGTTTTTTATGCAAATAAAATCCATGCCCAATGGAACACTAGGAGATAAGTTTGTTTTGGTTGTTACTGGAAAGACAGTAGTCTGCAGTTCTTGAAACCTCACAGGGAGGCTTTCATCCCCAGAAGGAGCCAGTGTTAGCCCTGAGGTGCAGTGCTGCTATTTTAATGGAAATGTCCCCTGTTTTAGCTCCAATGGTCCTATTAGCCCTGAGGTGCTGATCCAAACGGATCCTAGAAAACCCTCTAAGTCTTCAAAATCTTCTAAACATTCAAAACTGTCGCCTAAGAAAAACCCTCCAAAAGGCGGAAAAACACTATCGGGAAACGAAAACATAGAGAAAACAGTGAAAAACAGAGCAACGGAGGCTTGAACAATGAATGCATAGCAGCCGTCAGATCTGGCCGATCAACGGTCCAGATCTGATCGGCAAAATCGCAATCGGCACAAGCAGATGGAGGATATCGACGCATATCATATATGAGTTGCGATGGCGATTGGCGGAGTCAATGAGGACCATTGATCAAGCGCGTAGATCGACGGCCCACGTTGCATCGCAAAATCGCAATCGGCCAACACAACAAAGCACTCACCAAACGACCTGGGGTTATCGCGATATGCAATTGCGATTAATCGCATCAGAGCTTCAAAAAGGAGTGGGATATATCTATATATATATATATATGCAATGCGATTAACCGGACCTGATGGGAATATAAATACTATTGTAAAGGATTTGAGATCCACCAAATAGCATTTTTTTATATATTTTCATATATTTCGTTATTTAACGAAATACAAAGGAAAAACACCGATGTGATAAAACCTAGACCCAAAGAGATTTGGGAATGAAAATGTATATTGTTTCAAGTCCGGAGGAAGCCATTTTTACGTTATTTTCAATGTTTTAAACGAATTTTCAAAATACAAAGGGAAGCCCTGGAACAAGGCCGAAGCGACTTGCGACAACAATTGAGGACGGACCCAATAGGAGAATAGACTAGATTTAAGGACTTTTGAAGTCTGGATGAACAGTGTTTGTGGCGGATTTTCACAGTTTGAATGCATTTCTCTATGTTAACAGAAAGCGGCCGTTTCAAAGATTTCAAAGGCCCGATGCACTCATCCGTGGCAGAATAGGTGGCCACCTCCCCTTAAGGCATTATGCAATGATTATTTAACGCTAGAAGAGGGATTCGAGCGGACAGAGGCTGGGAGACAGATGGCCGGAAGGGGAAAAGACACAGCACAATGCAGCCAAACTAACAGAAGTGATCATGGAGCATCGCTGGCACGAGCGAGCCACCTGACAGCGTGGCGAATTTACCAGAATTTGGTTACTATGTTGTTAGAAAAAGAGACCTCTAGGCTCATGTATGTCGAGTTATGGCATCAACTAGTTAAAAAGACAGAAGGGATAGATTAAGATTTCTGGAGCCTCAGAGGGTTCGAGAGTGTTGTAAAAAGCCTATAAATCGCTGAAAGTTCGAAGTAATAGGGGTTCAACTTTTGGAGACTGTGGAGACTCTACTCCTCTCAACGTCTCATCTTCCTTCCAGTAATACAAGCTTCTTTTGCTGTTATATGTTCAATCGCCATCTTTCCCTCTGTTCTAAGCTTGCACTTGAATGGGTTATTCATGTTTTCTTCTCTGTCGAATGCCAGATAACTATGATCTTATCTCTGCGTTGATAAATTACATTTGTAAGCTTCATTTGCTTTTTGTAGCTAGCCATGCATATGTGTTTATGTATGTATCTTCTGGTACACTTAGGATTCTCCATCTATTCATTGAATCTTTAAACTATTCAGCATTAGTGGTTGAAAGCCTTGTCAAGCTGAGGGTGTTCATGCATGTTTTGAGTGAAAATAGAGTTGAAACAATCATCTGACATGATCCAAACCCCAATCCATTCCAATAGTTCAGAGAACGATATTGAATATTTATATGTTTCCAGGCATCTCCGAACTACAACCTAGGAGAGCTTCCTGGAGTGCTAACAGGGCTAATAAGAAAAATTTAAGTAAATTGCTCTTAAGCATAGAACATACCATTGTTAACTAAAATTAACATTGTTAAAATTGGAAACTAGGGCCAAACTTCATGTGGGTCATCTTATTCATGGCTGATAATATTTTTATTAGATTCTTCTCGTCGAGAGGTGTAGGATTGATCTAAAGATCATCTGATTCCGATAAGTATTTATGGAGATATGAATTTATTTTGATTATGGAATTATTATCAAGCCGACCTACAACTCATGTAGGCTCAGAAGCCCAACAGTCACATCTATTCAAACATCAAAAATTGTGTATAAATATAGGAGGACTTTTCCTCATTTGTACTCACTCATCTCATCACATCTCTCTCTCTCTCCTGCGCAGAAAAGAGGCTCTTCTCTACTGCGCAGAAAAGAGACTCTCTCTCACACATGTGGAAGGAAGCTGCTGAACCTGAAGCTGCAACTGCAGATCCAAACTTTGACCAGCGTTGACCATCAAAACTCCTCTTCTAAACTGCGTCGTAGGTCCATCTGGACCTCCTCTGAAGGCCACATTTTTTGATGGTGGAATCAAGCCGATCCGACGGTCGGTTTGCGAGATATCGACTTCCCTAGTTTTGATGATGAAGCTGCTAATGCTGATGCTGCTAATCTAGGGTTTGATACTGCTAATATAAATCAGATTTATTGTACTATTTCTCTCTGCTGAATTATTGAAGATAAACGAAGATTTGATCAAAGGGTTTCCCCACACATTGTGGGGTTTGTCCCTGGCTAGCTGCCACATCTTGTGTCTCTTGTCTTGGCTTGTTTTTTGTTGATCATTTAATGTTCTATATGCACTTTACTTATGCACATGTGATTGCTAATCTATGAATAATAGTAAGAAAGAAAAGTAAATTGCTCTAAGCATAGAACATACCATAACCGAACATGGTATCAGAGCTGAGGTGAAGACAAAGCCCGAGCAAGAGCAAGAGCAATCGCCAAAGAGAAGATTGGCAAGGCTATCCTAAAAGAACCATGGGTCCTCATCGCTCTTTCCTGCCGAGGAAAAACTCCATGAGAAAGCTGACTATCACGGATGGAAGATGTCTATCGATCTAACCCCAGAAGATCAAGGAGTGTTGGACCATGTGAGAGGCAATATTGTTGAACCCCCATCAAATGCATCTGGTGCTGCTAGGAACAAATGGAAAACTGGAGAAGTCAAAACAAAGAAGATCATCCGGGACTTGATTGACAAGCACTTGGTGGCCTACATCTCCGACCGGCACACCTCCAAGGAAATCTACGATAGACTGGATGTATTATATGTACCTGACCTCAAAAATAACCTGGTGTCCACCTTGGCAATGGAAGACAAAGGCTACAAGGTAACCTTCAGCAATGGCAAGGTACGTATATGGAAAATAATGTTAAAGATGCCTTCACTCTTGGGTTTCGAGTTGATTCATTATATCAGGTCGGTGGAAGTCCGCTGGGTGTCATGTCTTGTGACACATCTCTTCAGTCCAAACTTTGGCATCGGAGGTTTGCCCACCTTCATTACAAATCTCTACCCGATGTAAGACAAATGGTAACAGGGATGCCCGAATTCCGAGTAGAGAAAGAAGGTGTATGTCTAGGATGTGTCGAAGGAAAGCTCAAAAGGGGACCATTCCCCTCAACCCAAAGCAAGACCTGCGATATATTACAACTGGTTCACTCAGACATATATGGTATGATGCCTGTGAACTCCTTGGGAGGATATTCATATTACCTTACTTTTACAGATGACTATTCTCGAAAGATGTGGATATACTTCTTGAAAAATAAGGATGAAGTGTTCTCTTGGTTTTGACACTTCAAAGCCTTGATCGAGAATCAAACTGAAAAGAAGATCAAAATCTTAAGGACTGATAATGGGACTGAATATGAATCTAACGAGTTCCATGATTTTTGTAAAGAGGCTGGCATCAAGAGGGAGACTAGTACACCATATACTCCTGAACAGAATGGTGTGATCGAAAGGAAGAACCGTACGATTGTGGAAGCGGTCTGTGCCATGCTCCATGATCAAAGACTTCCAAAGTTTCTATGGGCTGAAGCTGCAAACACCGTTGTATATGTGCAAAACTGATGCCCTCATCAAGCATTGGGTTCCAAGACTCCTGAAGAAATGTTCATCGGTAAGAAACCTGACGTATCTCATTTTCGAATTTTTGGAAGCCCTGTATATTTTCATGTGCCGAAAGAGAAAAGGAATAAATTGGGTGCATCTGGAAAGAAAGGAATCTTCGTGGGCTATAGAGAAAATACTAAGGGCTATAGAATCTATGTAGCCGGTCAAAGGGAAGTCGTGATTAGTCATGATGTCACCTTTGATGAAGATATGGCTCTTAGCAAGGTGGACAATCTCCCAACTTTGAGGAGCTCTCAAGAAGCGGACACCAGGGAACTGAAAGAAAAGGATGATGAAACAATGCCTGATGTGGAAGAACCCATGGATCCGATTGATCCTCCTCCACATGAGCCCTCCTCTTCTAGGAAGAGGCCTTCATGGCTTAGGGGGCTACTTGATGATGTTGAAGGACATGTTGCACCCCGAGGAACCTTTCGTGAAAGTAAGAAACCTAACAGGTATCAGGGATACCTAACCATCATGAGCACGATCATACAAAATGAGCCTTCATCATTCTCAGATGCCGTCAAGCATCAAGGATGGAAGGATGCTTGATCGAAGAATATGAGTCTAATATGAAGAATGTTGTCTGGGAAGTAGTTCTAGACCCCAGGACAAGACAGTTGTCACTTCTAAATGGCTTTACAAGATAAAGCATGCAGCAGATGGAAGTACGGAAAAGTATAAGGCTCGTTTTGTTGCTCGTGGCTTCTCCCAGAAGGAAGGTATAGACTATGATGAGATATTTGCACCTGTTGCCAGATATACAACCATTTGCTCGATCATAGCCCTTGCGGCTTCACAAGGATGGAACCTATGTCAGATGGATGACAAGACCACGTTCTTGCATGGTTCGATTAAAGAAGAGGCCTACGTGGAGCAACCCGAAGGATTTGAGATTTATGATCGAAAATCTCATGTATGCAGGTTGAAGAAAGCTCTCTATGGGCTAAAGCAAGCACCTCGACATGGTATGAGAGGATTGATAGATACTTGATGAAGCTAGGATTCACTAGTAGTGAAGCCAATCCTAACCTTTATTTTAAGGTTGAAAATGAAAAACCTCTCAAACTAGTGCTGTATGTGGATGACCTCTTCCTAACAGGTGCAGACCCTCTTATTCACAAATGTAAGAGGGAGTTGGCTTCTGAATTTGAAATGAAGGATCTAGGACTGATGCATTATTTCCTAGGACTTGAAGTATGGCAGAAGCTAGGGGAAATTTTCCTATCTCAAGGAAAATATGTGGTGAAGATATTGGAAAGATTTGGTATGGTAGACTGCAAGCCTGTAACTACCCCGATGGAGCTTGACTTCAAGAAGTTAAGCGGTAGTGTTGCTGGACCTGTTTTACGAAATGCTACCGAGTATCGGCAACTCGTCAGAGCATTAATGTTCTTAGTGAACTCCCGTCCAGACACATGCTTTGCAGTCAACACATTGAGTCAACATATGGTTGAACCTCACCACATACATTGGATTGGTGCCAAGAATCCATTGAGATATCTTTGTGGCACAATCACTATGGGTTAAGATACACTGCCGGAGTTGTAAGACTACTTGGATATACTGATGTTGATTGGGCGGAAATGTGGAGGACTGTAAGAGAACTTCCTGGTGTTGTTTCTCCTTGGGATCTGCTTCGATATCCTGGATGAGCAGGAAGCAGAAGTCGGTGGCTTTGAGCACTGCCGAAGCAGAATATATTGCTGCTAGCATGGCCTCCTGTGAGGCAGTTTGGTTGCGAAAGCTCTTCAGTGAGCTGTTTGGATTTACATTGGATACCACCGTGATCCTATGTGACAACCAGAGTGGGATTCGTTTGACATAGGATCTCATATTTCTTGATCGCTCCAAGCATATCGATATCAGGTATCACTATATTCGAGATATGGTGCAGCGGAGAGCTATAAGGCTCTAACATATCGGTATAGATGAACAAGTCGCCGACATTCTAACAAAGCCTCCTGACTTTCCGAGAACAACTTAGTGTTGTTCAAAGCCCCTCCGATGAGGGTCTTGTATGATGCATTGAGCTCTGGGAGCTCCGGGGGGGTGCGGGATGCTTCTTGGAGCGACATATGACCATAGGGTGACTCACTATCCTCCGGTGGTGTACATGTACACCCCGTGGAGACTATGTAGCAGGATGATTGGTTCTCCTGTGAGGTCTGGATGATGTGTTCTCCATGACGACTATGTAGCAGGATGATTAGTTCTCCTATGAGGCCTGTATGATGTGTTCTCCATGGCAATTGTGTAGCAGGATGATTAGTTCTCCTGTGAGGACGGGATTGATTAAGTTCTCCTATCAAGGCATCCTATGCATGCAGTCAAGGACTCATGGGAAGTACCTCTCATCTGATCAATGAGCAGGGAAATGAAGTTAGGGACCATAGTAGTACCGATGGACGCATCGTTGTATCTATCGTACTCCCTATGCTAGGATGACCGCCATTGATCTGGGATCAATGATACTGGTCTGGGACCAGTGGTAGGAGTTGTATCCACTATGACGCTGACTTTGGGTCGGTTGAGACTGGTCTGAGACCAGTGGTACACTCTCTGAGACTGCGATACTGATCTGGGACTAGTGGTACGCACTCTAAGACTGACTTTGAGTCAGTGGAGGATGATACTAGCTTGGGACCATTGGTAGGAGTTGTACTCACTATGACGCTGACTTCGGGTTGGTTGAGATTGGTCTGGGACCAGTGGTACATACTTTGAGACTGACTTTGAGTCAGTATGATACATCTTCGATCATTTCTTCTTCTTCATAATTCGGACAAAAGCAGAGCAAAACAGAACAAAGCAGAGCAGAGCAGAATAGAGCAGAGCAGTACAGATAAGTACAGGGCAGAACAAGACAAAACAAAACAGGCAGAATAGAGCAGAGCAGGGCAAGGGTCAGACTGTACAAGGCAGTGCATTTGATGGATGAATAGTAGCGACCGACAGACAAATTGCAGATAAAGTTCTCCCTAGTTGAGAGGGAGTGTTAAAATTGGCAACTAGGGCAAAACTTCATGTGGCTCATCTTATTCATGGCTGATAATATTTTTATTAGATTCCTCTCGTCGAAAGGTGTAGGATTGATCTAAAGATCATCTGATTCTGATAAGTTTTATGGAGATATGAATTTATTTTGATTATGGAATTATTATCAAGCCGACCTACAACTCATGTAGGCTTAGAAGCCCAATAGTCGCATCTATTCAAACATCAACAGTTGTGTATAAATATAGGAGGAATTTTCCTCATTTTTACTCACTCGTCTCATCACATCTCTCTCTCTCTCCTGCGTAGAAAAGAGGCTCTTCTCTACTACGCATAAAAGAGACTCTCTCTCACACATGTGGAAGGAAGCTGCTAAACCTGAAGCTACAACTGCAGATCCAAACTTTTACCAGCGTTGACCATCAAACCTCCTCTTTTGAACTGTGCTATAGGTCCATCTGGACCTCCTCTGAAGGCCGCATTTTTTGGTGGTGGAATCAAGCCGATCCGATGGTTGGTTTGCGAGATATTGACTACCCTAGTTTTGATGATGAAGCCACTAATGCCGATGCTGCTGATCTAGGGTTTGCTACTGCTGATATAAATAAGATTTATTGTACTATTTCTCTTTACTGAATTATTGAAGATAAAAGAAGATTTGATCAAGGGGTTTCCCCACAAATTGTGGGGTTTGTCCCTGGCTAGCCGCCACATCTTGTGTCGCTTGTCTTGGCTTGTTTTCTGTTGATCGTTTAATGTTTTATCTGCACTTTACTTATGCACATGTGATTGCTAATCTATGAATAATAATAAGAAAGAAAAGTAAATTGCTCTAAGCATAGAACATACCATAAGCGAACAAACATGGTATCAGAGCTGAGGTGAAGACAAAACATAAGCAAGAGTGAGAAGAGCGATCAGTGAGATCTATTGATCAAGGACAAGATTCAATGGCCTCCACATCCTACTTCAAATCTGATGACAAGCTTCATGGTAAGTTTGATTATCATGCATGGAATATGTCTCTTGATTTGACTTTAGAAGAGCAAGATGTACTGGACTATGTGTAGGGAAAGATTACTGAACCTCCTTCAAATGCATCGGCCGCCGCTAAGACAAAGTACAAGAAGGTGAGGTCAAAGCCAAGAAGATCATTAGAGATTCTATTCATAAGCATTTAGTTTCTTACGCCTCCGATTTGAACACATAAAGGAGATATATGACAGGTTGGTTGGCATGTTCAAAACTAGCAATGCAAACCAAGTCCTCTTTCTCAAGAACAAATTGAAGGACATAAAGAAGGGAAGAGGTGAAGATATTCAATCCTACTTCATGAGGATTATCGAGATAAAAATTGATCTACTTTCAATTGGAGAGGTTATTGTTGATAGGGAGCTCACTCTCATTGCCCTTGGAGGACTCCCTCGTGAATGGCACGTGTTCAACACTACTATCCTCAACAACAACAGGATCACAGGTTTTGAAGAATTATTAACTCGATGTTCCCAAGAAGAGAAAAGGACGATGGAAATGGGAATTCATTCAAATAGGAATGATGCTACTGCATTATCTGCTCATGCTAAAAAGAAAAACAATGCAGGTTCAAAGAAGCAATGTCAAGGAAGACCAGAATTCAAAAATGGAAGGAAGGGAAGATGCTTCATTTGTAACAATTTTGGCCACTATGCTAGGGAGTGTACTAATAGAAGGGATACACCTCATGATGATGACAACCACAATTTTAGGGGCAACAACAATCAAAGGAATGGCATATTCAACAACAAAGGAAAAAGGAATGCTCCTGCTACTCCAGGTATGATGAATCTAATGTTGTTAATAACAAGCAAAAAGAATTTTATCTTATATCTTCCCTCTCTACTTTCTTTCCTCCGGATACCTTGGAAAATTGGTTGATTGATAGTGTGCCTCAAGGCACTTCACTGGGTATAAGGAAGCTCTTTCAAATCCGATAGAAAAGGATACAAATTTGGAAATCATTCTTGGGGACAATGCCACCTATCTTGTGAAGGGAGTTGGGAATGTTACCCTTCAATTGAATCAAGGTAACACCATTCATTTACAAGAAGTTCTATATGTACCTGATCTAAAGAAGAACCTGGTATCTATCTCAGTGATGGAATACATAGGATTCAAAGTGGCATTCATTGATGGAAAGGTACGTGTTTGGAATAGTAGTTCCAAAGATGCATTTACTCTTGGATTCAGGGTTGATAGCTTATATCAAGTTGGAGGAAGCCCATTGGGAGTTATGTCTTGCGACACATCTCTCCAATCCGAATTATGGCCCCAGAGATTTGCTCATCTACATTATAAAGCTCTACCCGATGTGAGGAAGATGGTGACAAGTATGTCCGAATTCAAAGTAGAAAACGAAGGTGTTTGTCCGGGATGTGCTGAAGGAAAACATACTAGGGGACCAGTCCCCTCAAGTGTTAGCAAGACTACCAACATATTGCAATTGGTTCATTTTGATCTATATGGTATGATGACCGTGACATCTTTGGGAGGGTATTTATATTATGCTATCTTTGTGGATGATTTCTCTCACAAAACTTGGGTATATTTCTTGAAGAAGAAGGATGAAGTATTCTCGTGGTTTCGTTCTTTCAAAGCCTTGGTCGAAAATCAAACTGGGAAGAAGATCAAAATATTGAGGACTAATAATGGAATTGAATATGAATCAATTGAGTTCAATGACTATTGTAGAGAAACTGGCATTAAGAGGGAGACTACTACCGCATATACTCCTGAGAAAAATGGTGTTGCTGAAAGGAAGAATCGTTCTATTATAGTAGCCACTCGTGTCATGCTTCATGATCAAAGCTTTCCGAAGTTCATATGGGTAGAAGCTGCCAACACTATCGTGTATGTTCAAAATAGATGCCCTCATTAAGAGTTGGACTCCAAAACTCCCGAAGAAGTTTTCACCGGTAAGAAACTTGATGTTTCTCATTTTAGAATTTTGGTAGCCCCATATATTTTCATGTGCCAAAAGAAAAGAGAAGAAAATTGGATGCATTTGTGAAGAAAGGAACATTTGTGGGCTACAGTGAAACTTCTAAGTCATATAGAATCTCTGTGCCTGGTCAAAGAGAAGTGGAGATAAGTCATGATATCACCTTTGATGAAGATGTTGCCCGTGGAAAGATTAGTAACCTTCATTCCAAGGAAGGACAAAGAAACAGATACACGAAAACAGGGAGAACCACAGGATGAACCGATGCCTAATGTTGAAGGACCAATGGATCTCATTGATCCACCTCCTCATGATCCCCCCTCCTCAATAGGAGACCCTCATGGCTTAGGGAAACTCTCGAAGATGCCGAGAGACATGTTGCTCGAAGGGGGGCATTTCGTGAAAGTAAGAAGTCAAATAGGTATCAAGGGTACTTAATTTCCATAAGCACCATTGTTCAATCTGAGCCTTGCACATTCGAAAAAGCTATGAAGCACCAAGTTTAGAAGGATGCTATGAACGGAGAGTATGAGTCGATTATGAAGAATGATGTCTGGGATGTGGTCCATAGACCCAAGGACAAGTCCATTGTCACCTCAAAATGACTCTACAAGATCAAGCATGGAGATGATGGAAGTGATGAAAAGTTCAAGGCCAAGTGCTCAAGGCTTCTCTCAAAAGGAAGGTGTGGACTACGATGAGATATTTGCACCTGTTGCCCAATATACCACCATCCGTTCGATTATAGCCCTTGTTGCCTCACAAGGATGGAATCCACACCAGATGGATGTCAAGATCGCCTTCTTGCATGGTTCAATTAAGGAGGAAGTCTATGTAGAACAACCTGATGGGTTCGAAGTTCAAGATCGTTAAACACATGTATGTAGTTTGAAGAAAGCCCTCTATGGGTTGAAGTAAACTCCCAGAGCATGGTATGAGAGGATCGACAACTATCTAATGAAGCTGGGTTTTACAAGAAGTGAAGTTGATCCGAACCTTTAGTTTAAGGTTGAGAATGGAAGACCTCTCATCTTGGTACTTTATGTGGACAACCTCTTTTGGATAGGTGCAAACCCTCTTATTCATCAATGTAAGAGGGAGTTGGCTTCCGAGTTTGAAATGAAGGACCTAGGATTGATGCATTATTTCCTAGGGTTGGAGGTCTGCAAAAACCAGGTGAGATTTTCCTTTCTCAAGGAAAATACATTGTGAAGCTACTTGAAAGATTTGGGATGGTCGACTACAAGTCCGTGACTACTCCAATGGAACTTAACTTCAATAAGTTATGTGGAAGTGTTGTGGGGCCCAATTTGGGAAATCCTTATGAGTATCGTCATCTCGTGGGCGCCCTGATGTTCTTAGTGAAATCTCGTCCAGAAATATGTTTTGCAGTGAATACATTGAGTCAATTTATGGTCAAGCCTCATCAAATACATTGGATTGCTGCCAAGAATCTCTTGAGATATCTCCGGGGCACAATCACCTATGGACTGAGATACACTGCCGAGAATGTGAGGCTCCATGGTTATTCTGATGCTGATTGGGCTGGCAGTGTGGTGGATCGTAAAAGCACATTGGGATGTTGCTTATCTCTAGGTTCTTCTTCGATATCCTGGTTGAGCAGGAAGCAGAAGTCGGTTGCTTTGAGCACCACTGAGGCCAAATATATTGTTGCTAGTATGGCCTTCTATGAAGTTGTTTGGTTAAGGAAGCTCTTTAGTGAGATATTTGGACATGTGTTGGATACACCGTGATCTTCTCCGACAGCTAAAGTGGGATTCTTCTTTCTGAGAATCCCTTGTTTCATGACCGCTCCAAGCATATTAATATCAGGTACCACTTTATCCGGGATATGGTACAATGGGGAGCAGTAAGGCTCCGTCACATTGGGATTGATGATCAAGTTGCAAATATTATTACGAAGCCCCTGGGGAAGGTTAAATTCTTAACCTTCCGTGAATAGCTTGGAGTCGTGGAGAGTCCCTATTATGAGGGTCTCGATTGATTTGGATATTGAGCTCTAGGAGCTCCAGGGGGCTTGGGGTACTTCTTGGAGCGATGAGCGACCATAGGGTGAGTGCTTCACCTTCCCCTATTAGTGCACGATGTATAGGGTGAGTGGTTCACATTCCCCCATGATACCCATGATGGTTGAGATATGCATAGGATGAGTGGTTCACCTTCTCCTATGGCATATGAACAGGATGAGTGATTCACCTTCTCCTGCCGGTACATCCTATCCATGCAGTTTGGGACTCATGGGAAGTACTTCTCATCTGGCCAATGAGTAGGGAAATGAGGATAGGAACCATAGTACTATCGATGGACGCATCGTGTACTACCATACTCCCTATTCTAGGATGTTTGATATTGACCTGGGATCAAGGGAGGCGGACTTCGGGTCAGTGGAAAGTGGTATAATACACTCTCGATTATTGGAGATTGACTTCGGGTCAGTGGAGAATGGTATGACACATTCTCGATAATTTCTTCTTCATTATTTCTTCATGGTTTAGCATAGCAGAGCAAAGTATAACAGGGATGTCAGAGATGGTACAAATTGACAGATGGTTTGGCAGGTGGAGTTCTTCCTAGTTGAGAGGGAGTGTTAAATTTGGCAACTAGGGCCAAACTCCACCTTGGACAGCTCATATGATGAAGCTAATATTTTTATTGGATTCCTCTTTCCGAGAGGTGTAGGATTGTTCTAAAGATCGTCTCATTCTGACATGTATAAATGAAACTATGAATTTATTTCATTTAGGGACAAATTGTCAGGGTCGGCCAACAATCTAATGTAGGCTCAAAAGCCCAAAAGACACATCTATTCATCCTCAACATTGCATACAAATAGGAGCATCTAGCTCATTTGGACACTCATCTCTCACACATCTCTCTCTCTCATCTGATTGGGTGTACACATTACTAGGTAGCCTCTCTCTCCACACGTGCGAAGGACAAGACTACAATTTTTTGTTTTGGGCATTGACTGAATTACAGGAGGGCTTGACCAGCGTTGACCGGGCATCAGTTGACCGAATTTGACTGCATTTTTCTTGGGGTATATTCTGTTTGGGCAGGCCGCATTTCTGGGCACAGAAATCGAGGCATTCAGAGTTGTTTGACCAACGTTGACCGCAGGAAAGTTGATCGTAGGTTTCACCTTTTTGTTGATCGAGTTCGACTGATATTTTCTAGACTGTTTTGGGCTGATTTGGATTGCTGTTGGAAGTCGAGTTGACTGGGTTTGACCGAGCTGATTTGAAGGAGAAATTCTACCACATTGACCAACGTTGACTTCTTGGTTAGGCCTTCCTGTTGACTGCTATTTGACTGGACAAATTTTGGCTGTGATTGGGCAAGTGAATTTTGTATATTGCACTCTCTCTCTCTTTGCTAAAATTTTGAAGAATAATAAGAAGAATTGATCAAAGGCTTCCACACATTGGGGTTTGTCCCTGGCATGCATTACATCTTGTGTCCTCTTGTGTTGACTTGTCTTCTACTATTTTTATTTATGTTTTATTTGCATTTACTGTCATCTTAATGTGATTGCTAGTCTGGAAATTGATATTGGGCTAATAAGAAAAATTGAAGTAAATTGCTCTTAAGCATAGAACATACCATTGTTACCTAAAATTAACAGAAAAGACCTGCAACAATCGAGCATTGTTTGCGGTAGGGTAGGCGATGACTTATAGCGGGTGACCTATGGGTGGTAGTTTTAGTGGCGTTGCAGAAGCAGTGGCAATGTCGCGGAAAGTCAAAAGGCAATAGGGGCTGCTCTGAGTCGGAACAACAATTGAAAAAGTTCAGTCGGTGGCGAAACAATGGTGAGGTCGAAATACAACTCTGTACGGATTTGTTCGGTGAACCGATAGCGGTGACATCATTAGCTAGCTGCAGTCGCCACAAAGAAGGGTTTTTTTCAATTGTCAGGGCTGGTAAGCAAGCTGATGATGGTCTACGGTGGTAGCCCGCGAATGCGCGTGTGATGTGAGGCCGCATTTCTTTTTTGTTTTTATTTATGTAAAAAAAATTATGACTTTTACTTATTTGGTTTCGATTTTTTTTTCTTATTTTAATTTTCGATTTTTTTTGGTAATGTAATTTTTTTAAATAATATTTTTTTATATATTTTTATTTTTTAAATCCTTTTATTTTATTTTTTTATATCTTTATTTTATTTTAATATATATTTTCTTGCTTTTTTTTAAAAATCATCTTTCTATATTTCCTTTTCAAAAAAAAATTCTGAGTCTTTATCTTGATATATATATATATATATTTTTGTAATATATGATTTTTTTTCCTTTTTCCTTTTCCTTTTTATTTATTTTTTTAATAATTTTAATGGCCAAAAACCTAAGATTGCAGAATGGAAAAGCTCCAAATTTTGTGTAGCGAAACACTAGAATTGCACAACAACAAGGTTGACGGAACTTTGATGGCCAAAGGCTAGATCAAAGAGCATAGCTCCGTGGAGCGGCCAGAGGATCGAACTACTCTGATACCAAATGAAACGAACAAAGTTCGTTCTTCACATTAAATACTCCAGAAGACTTGGAATATGTAGATCTCCATTTAGGATACAATAATATATATTAAATGTATGAATAAGATTGACGATACAGTTGGGAGTGAGGGCCCTATATATATAGCTAGGAAGTACCCTTTCACGAAGAGTGATGTTTGTAGAGACATGCCTCTTTGTTTAACTAATTATTATTTAATTACATATTATTATGATTATTATTTATTATCTATATTTATTACTTTTACATAAATTATGTTCATAACATGCATGTTAAGACATTCATAGTGAAGGGCTTTGATGATGACGACATCGTCATCTGCTCGGTAATTCAGTTTAATAAACCTCTTAAATTTGTTTAAATAGGAATCAGTTCCTAACCCTAAGACACTAGAAGAAATTTAATTCTGCTGTAAGTGTAGGCACGCACACCACTGGTAGTTCGCACTTCCGATTTTTCGAAGTCTGGTTTTGTAAGTGTAGGCACACACACCACCGGTAGTTCACACTTTCGATTTTTCGAAGTCCGGTTTAACAATTTCAGCATCACTGATAAGCCCGACCCAAGCCTCAACACCAGTTTCGCCCACGATGTAATGTCCATGTGTCACAACAATGTCATCGGGGTGGATCTCGTGGTTCCAATAGACAACAGCGATCAAAAGTTCGGAAAACCAAAATAATTAATTAAATATTAAATCATAAAGTGAAAACATTATAATTTTTTTTTCTTTTAAATGTGTTCATTATCTTTTTCCACAATTCTTTATAAATGTGGCCATCCTTGATTTCACAAGTATACCACAAATGATAAGAATTTAAGAAATGATTCTTTTCCAAAATATTTATATAAAGTCACTTTAACAATGTTAAAAACCAATTCAAAATATTTATATAAAGTCACTTTAACAATGTTAAAAACTAATTCAAGTTAAAAAATCTACGGTGTAATACATGAGATTCGTACATCCATATGTTTTATTTTCGTAAATGTTATAGCAATAAAAAAAGATATGGTGAATTTCTTTGGGCAAAACTCGTTTGATTGGAAGGACAAATTTATAAAAGTTATTTTAGTTTTTTATTAAATTTTAGAATTGTTTAAATATATTATTAATAACTGTATAAAAAAAATATAAATATAAAAAACCCATTCAGTTGAGCTTCAAATAACATATAGAAAACCCATTCAGTTGCAGAATAAAATAAAAAAATTGAAAATGAACACTCAATAGATAATGTACCACTGTTGTTTAGACCAAACTTGATTACAAAAAAGTTTGATTTTATGAAAACCACTCACTCCACATTCCATTTCCAAACTTCTTTTATACGAATATGGCAAATTGGTATTGTTTGACTAATTATTTCACTACAAATTTATATTTTCTGGAATTTAACCATGGTCCATCAAAATATTTCATCTCTTGAAAGCATCTAACTGAAGCCTTTGCGCTGTTGCTGACTCTGCTCTATTCCAACTGCACTGCTTCCAACTCTGCACTGCGTTGCCCAATATCTGAGCACTACCAACCACTATATCTTTCACTCTGATATCTAGCTACACCATCTGCCATTGATCCATCCTGCTACCGAAATATTGTGGGCTCCCGTAGCAAGGTCTTGATTCAAGAGGTGGACCTCCTCAAGAATCCTGCCCATCCTATAGCTATCTGGGGCTCCAAAACGAAATCACCCCTCCTCACTCTTAGAGGTATATCGGTGATCATGGAAAAATCTTCCTCCAATATGGAGGAAAACCTATTGATCTCCGTGTGAGCTGCTGCCTGGTCATCTTTCTCCTCTTTGTCCTTCTTTTTGAGAGGACATTGAGTGTTGTAGTGGCTAAGATCACCACATCTAAAGAATTTGACCTTGGAAAGGTCCTTCTTCCTCCTGCGCTGCTCTTGTTGCCCCTTTGATGCAAGGGAAATATTCTCCTCTTCTTTCACTTTCTTCGTCCCATTGCTTTTGCTAATGCCACTGATGGTTCTCTTCACTAAATCTTGCCTCATCTCCTCCTGCTTCAAATCAACCCACATTCGATCCCACTCTCGCAACTTGCCTCTGCCCATAATACTCTGGACGAAGACCTGCCAGTCAGTTGGTCTCGAACATCCTGAATCCTAGTGAGGAAGGGATATATGCACTCCCATTTCTGCATCCTTGTACATCTCATCTTCTCCTCAAGATACATCTTCCACTGCTCAAAAGATCCCTGGTATAACATAGCAAGAGCTTCACACATCTTCCTGGCAGTATATTTATCGGCTATGTGAGACACCACATGATCTCGAACCCGATCAATCTCCTTCTTGTAGTTCTTCAGCGGATCTGCATCCTCGAGCAATGTCACATGGTTTGGGTTCGAGTTCGGGTTCGAGTTCGGGTTCGACAATGATTAAGTTCGGTTTCAATTCGAATTTTTTGATGAGGTTCGCTATTAGGTTCGTCTATATATATAAACATATATTAATTTAAAATGAAATATAGGATAAAATAGTAACAAATCAACATCAATAAACATAAAATATTCTATCACAAACTTGGAAACTGCAAGGATAAATTACAAGCTTGAGTTGTGACATGCAGTTATGAGTTTTGATGTATGGACTTGGTCAATGGCTATGAGGCTCTATGAGGTTTGTCGAACCTCAAAACATTTTTGAGGTTCGCCAAAAGTCAAACCTCAAGGTTAAAGTTCGATGAACCTTGTGACATAGTCCGCGGGTACAGCTACCACGCTATCGATGTAGGCTTTGAGATCATATTCATCTAGAAGACAAGAAATTCTTTCCTTCTAGATCACGTAGTTGGAGGCTCCGTCCAACTGATCTTGATCTCTTAGCCCTGTTGATGCCATCTCTGCAAAAAGTCGAACTCCTCCTCTTCTCCTCTCACAGCTGCTGACTGGCTCTACGCACTCCCTACTGGAGTGTACAAATATACTCACAACTATTGCCACTCTACAATGAAAATCGAACTTTTGGACTAGAAGTTCCCTGAGGAAGGAATTCCCTCAGTGTGTTCTCTTTCTTCCTCCTGACGCTATTTTTCACTAGCAAACTGCTGCAAAATTAACTACGTCCCAGCTGAAGATCTGCTCTATAAAGAAAATATTGCTACTCCCTCTACCTCTGGTAATCTTTGATCTAGAAAATTTGTTCTCTATCAACTCTCTGAGAGAAATAATTTTTTCTTCAAAAATTGACCCTCCTGGCCAAAGGAATTGCATTGCCCCTGAGGATTTCGAACTGATGCCTAGGCAGAGCTACGAAATTCCTCTTTCCTTCTGCTACTGAGCTCTCCGTCTTATAGTCTATTCTCTGATACCATGTCAAAATTCTGAAACTCGGAATCCTCTTGCAGCAACTGATGTTATTTCTTCTATTTGTGAATTTAATTAAACAAATTATTTGTTGTGTGCTACGACAAATATTGAAACAAATACACTACAACCTTCACAAATAAAATACCGCGGAAGAAAAAATGTTGGAAGAATAGATGCACACACACACAAATACACAGTTATTTTTTGGACTAAGTCCCCAGAAAAGCCCAACTTGGGAAAACTGATGCAGCAGTTGAGGGTTTTAATATTATGCAATAGTACATCTGAGTACAACACAATGGATGCTCAAATATAGCAATCCATAAAGAGAAATGACTTACAATAAATCTAGTGAGAAAAATCTCACTCCCGCTGGAGATCTGACACTAACCTTGGCTCAAGTTGAGTTGCTCGTTGATTCCTCTGTCCAGTCACTGCATCAGCCTACGTAGTACTGCATCCCACAACTTGGAATTGCTTCCCTCTCGCTATCCCCTTTGAAGCATTGTGTTGCCTCTGCGTGGCTCTATACTGCCTCTCTGCAGTGCACTCACTAGAACTAGAAAAACCTCCTTTGGCCTTACTATCCCTGCCCCTCTCTCACTGCTTCGAGTTCAATAGCTCTCTCTCCATCAACTCAACACTGCTACTCTAGAATTCGATTTGCCAATGAAATTGAACTGTTGGTGTGTGTTCTCCAAGCCCCATCAAGTTTCTTATAATCTCTCGTTGAGACATCAACGGCCATGATTAAAAATTAATCGATGGCTAAGATTAACTAGAACTCGATCCATGCCTTTTTCTAGAAGATTCTCACCATGAATTAATTAATAGCCTTTAATTAATCATATTCCCTACGTTTAGACTTAAGAAACATTAAAAACTGATCAATTATTTTAATTAAGTCGTCTCTCTGTGGAATTTCAAGAAACAATTTCTGGGTTCTGGAGAATACATGTATTCTAGCCTCTCCACCAAATTTTGTGGCTATAACACATCCGATGCTAAAAAAATAGCAGGCATAAGTTTCAAGCACATTTTTATCTGGAAAGAGCATATATTTTAGGCCCAAGAACTCAAAAGGTTCATCAAAAACCTTAGAAAAATAGTGTCGGAAAAGAAGAAATTGTCCTCCTTCCTAGAATTGTCATTAAATTTTAGTATTAGTTCTTTATTTATTTTAATGCTGACATTTACCTTTGTACTTTCATAATTTACAATTTTAACATTAAAAAGTTAAAGACACCCATTTCAAGACGTTTGGTGATAGAATCAGACCCATTGAACTTTACATAAAAAAAGATAGAAATTGTCATTTATGTTTACCATTTTTAATTTCTTGATCATTTTAAACCATTTTTCAAAATAATATGTTTTTTTTCCCAAGGAAAAATTGTAATTTTGATTAATAAATAACAAAATTACATGTTGTACTGGCTAAAAGCAGCATCATCAAGTCAGTGACCAAATGATAAGCAGAGATGAGCAGAAAAAACAAGATAATGTACATGGTGGGGGAAGCTATGCTTTTCGCCCCTTCTTTTTCTCTACCTTGCGCCATTCCCCTTGGGATGGCAACGAAGAGCCCAAAGCAAGATGGAGTCCCGCATCCATTTTGGCGTTGTCCTTGTCAGAGTTTGAGGTATCTAATGTATGAAGGCGCTTATTCCCACTAATGTCCCCCTCGTCAGGGAGAAAGTCGGCCTGTACACTGTGGTCCTTAGCAGCTGATCAGTCTTGTGGAGATCCCCCATGTGTTTCAGCTTCCATTGGAATCTGACTTTCCTCTTGTGGGGATGCTTCCTCCGGGGCTTCATCCTCCTCCTCTTCAGGTTCAGGTGGGGGGTATTGCCATCCTTTGGATTTTTTCCCTAGATTCTTTTTTCTTCTGGTATCCTTTTTTGCTTCTTGGCACAAGTTGTGTAAATGCCCTGTTTGTCTACAATTCCTACATTTGAAGGCTGTGTTCTCATAATCCAAACTTTGTGTCAAAATTCGCTGGTTGTGGATTAAATGGATGCTGTCTGGAAGGCCTTTGTTGAGGTCAACCTCAACACATATGCGTGCATAGGTGAAAATCCTTTCCTCTATTCTTCGGGAGTCCTTTTTTATGAATTGTCCAAGGCTGTTGCCAATACCAGCCAGAACTCTGTCCTCCCAGAAGTGAAGAGGGAGGTTGTGCATTTGGACCCAAACTGGCATCTTAGAGACAATCATGGTGTTTTCGTCGAACTTCGGGAACCAAGGAGTGGTGAACAGGCGGGTTGAACCCCAAAACCATGGTCCTTCCTGTAGTATTTTGTCTCTAGTTTCCGGGGATGGAAATTTAACAACAAAGAAACCTTTGGAGCAGAGGTGGATGTCGCAATCTAATGACCAATTTGTTAAAATCCAGTGGAAGAGATCTACTGGTTTGGGCCAGAAGCAGTTAAATCGACAAATAATAGCTAGAGATTCAAAGGAAGCGCATTGCTCATCATATTCTAGCATATCAATGTTTAATTCTGGGTTGTTGTTCAGCTGCTCCACTATATAAGGGTTGGGAGCATTTCCTGTCTGTTTGGATGGTTCAGAGGCTGTCTTTTTCCCCTGTAGAATGTTCTTGAAAGATAGACTCTCATGTGCTTGCTTCTGTTTTGAACCTGAGCCTGTCTGTGTGCTGCCTCCCAGCCCTGTTCTACCCTTCGTTGTAGCCCCCCCACGCAATCTCAGGTTACGAATAATGGTGGAGTCTGCCTGTATGTGATACTCCTTCAAGGGTTGGTGGTTCTGTAGTATTTTGCCTTTGAACATCAAGATCTATGAGTGGCCAAGGTATCTGTATTTCCCCATGATGCTTTGCTTCAAATCAAAAACTTTGTCTGTGTTATAGACCTAGAGTAAACCAGAGGCCCCTGCAAGAGTTTTTATAAAAATTTGAAAGCAAAATGGGCTTACCTGGTTCCCATAACCCATCTGTATCTTCCGGAGCAAGGAGGCTGCTTCCCCTTTGGAGGTTGGGGGTATCCGAGCTGCAGGGGGAGAGTTGTTCGTCGCCAAAGCTCGGTCCGAACAGTGTGTGATGGGCCTAACAGCTCGCGAGTAAGCCAAAAACCCAGGGCTACGCGTGCAGTGGCCATGGATTAGGCCACCTGCCGTCACTGTGTTCATAGGTGCGGTGATCTCGTGGAAGGTGTAGGAGCCGGCTTCCCAGCATCCAGTCTTCGAGGACTGGGGGAGTGACCCACCGGAGCCCATCTTTAGAGCCCAGAATCCGTCCAGGGCTCTCCATAGGTCTCCTTGCAGCCTGTCGTGGGTAGGTGAAATCCAAACCTGACAGACAGTGTAGTCGCTGAGCAAAACCCCATTTGAGTTCGCTTCCTGTGTTCGAATCTTGCCGAAAAATGTTGGCTGCCACTATCGCCTGGGAGCTGCGATCTGCTGGGTCGGCATGCAGATGTACCAGGAAAAACTTGGGGGGCTTTCTGTGAGGTGGCCATAGGGAGAGTTGGGAAGAGAAACCGCACAGACCCATCCCAGCCCTTGCCACCATGAAAGGGGGTCTTCATGTCTTTCCTTCGAGCCCTCCAATGAGTCGAGGAAGGTGGCTGAAAACAGGAATTCTTTGCGCTAAGAAACCCTAGCTCCATGTTTTCACCTTCCTTTTGTCGTTGAGTTCTGCTTTCAAAATAATATGTTGTTCATATACATATGCATTTTTTCAATGTTGTGCTTCCAATTTCCAAAAATTTTGGAGATCACATTTCCATGTTGTACTTGTTTCAAAAATTTGTACATGTTTCTATGTTGTGTGCATTTAAGTGAGAAACTTGCAGAGGGGCATCTTTTATTTTGGGTTTCGCTGCGCTAGGGTTACATTGTGCAAGGGTTCGGACCCGCTGCCCGTGTTCTGCAGTACCCAGTTTCTTGCTCACACACATCGCTACCATTGTCCTTGATGCCACCTTTTGACTGGCCAGTTCCATGTCAGGCCCTCCTGGGGAAGGGGGATCGCCCCCCTCCTTCAAATCCATTTTAACGACGTCCATCGCTCGAATGCAGGTTCCTCAACAAGCACAGGAAACACTAAAGGCAAACAACCTGAATCATCGACACTGGGAGCCCAATGGAAAACACGCTTGAAAGGTCGATGCCTCCCTAAGGCCACAAAAAATCCCTGAGTAGTAATCCTGAATCATCTCCTAGTGAAATCTAGGCAGTTCATGCAAGATCATGCCATCATTTGCAAATTCATGGACATTTGGCCCCGAGAAGCAGACATACTCCGTTCGATCCAACTCAAATGGCAGCCGAAAGCCCCATTTGACCTCCACCCCCGAGCGAAGGGCTTCTTCACAATCATCTTTGAAAACTTGGAGGACTGCTAGCGCATTCTGGACAATGGGCCCTATTTTATGATAGTGTTGGCCTATTTATGCACCATTGGGAATCTTGTTATAACCCAGAAAACGAACAGTTCCTTCCAACTCCCATTTGGGTGCGACTGTATTCTCTGCCAGAGGACTTTTGGGAAATGGACATTCTGGAATCGATTGGCAACTCAATCAGTGATTTTGTTCAAGTCTCAAAGATCACTCGGCGTCGGAGGTTCTCTTCTTATGCCCGCATCTGCATGTACATGAATATATCCCAACCCCTACTGGACTCCGTCACGAGTATAGACACCTATTTCGAGATTGCCCCCACCAGGTTGCTGCCCCACCTTTTGTTAAGATATGGTATGTTCTATGCTTATAACAGTTTACTTCTTTTTCTTATTATATTCCACCGATTAGCAATCACATGTACATAAAGTAAAGTGCAGATAGAACATTAAACGATCGACAGAAAACAAGCCAAGACAAGAGACACAAGATGTGGCGGCTAGCCAGGGACAAACCCCACAATGTGTGGGGAAACCCTTTGATCAAATCTTCTTTTATCTTCAATAATTCAGCAGAGAGAAATAGTACAATAAATCTGATTCATATCAGCAGTAGCAAACCCTAGATTAGCAGCATCAGCATTAGCGGCTTCATTATCAAACTAGGGCAGACCATATCTCACAAACCGACAGTCGGATTGACTTCATTCCACCACCAAAAGTTTCGGCTTCCAGAGGAGGTTCAGATGAACCTATAGCGCAGTTCAGATGAGGAGATCTTCTAGGCCACGCAAGTCAATCTTTGCTTCTGCAGTTGCAGCTTCAGTTTCAGCAGTTTCCGGCTTCAAACTAGGGCAGTCGATATCTTGCAAACCGTTCGTCGGATTGACTTCATTCCACCACCAAAAGTTGCAGCTTTCAGAGGAGGTTCAGATGAACCTACAACGCAGTTCAGATGAGGAGATCTTCTAGGCCACGCAAGTCAATCTTTGCTTCTGCAGTTGCAGCTTCAGTTTCAGCAGTTTCCGGCTTCAAACTAGGGCAGTCGATATCTTGCAAACCGTTCGTCGGATTGACTTCATTCCACCACCAAAAGTTGCGGCTTTCAGAGGAGGTTTAGATGAACCTACAACACAGTTCAGATGAGGAGATCTTCTAGGCCACGCAAGTCAATCTTTGCTTCTGCAGTTGCAGCTTCAAATTCAACAGCTTCCGGCTTCACATGTGTGAGAGAGAGAGACCCATTTCAGCGCAGTAGAAAAGAGACTCATATCTGCGCAGTAGAGAGAGAGAGATGTGATGAGATGAGTGAGTCTAACTGAGTAAAAGTCCTCTTATATTTATAAACAACGTTGGTGGGTGAATAGATACGACTGTTGGGCTTCTGAGCCTACATGAGTTGTAGGTCGGCTTGATAATAATTCCATAATCAAAATAAATTCATATCTCCATGAATACTTATCGGAATTGGATGATCTTTATATCAATCCTACACCTCTCGACGAGAGGAATCTAATAAAAATATTATTAGCCATGAATAAGATGACCCACATGAAGTTTTTCCCTGGTTGCCAATTTTAACACTCCCTCTCAACCATGGAGAACTTCATCTGCAATCTGTCTATCGGTAGTTACTATTCATCCATCAAATGCACTGCCTTGTAGAGCCTGACCCTTGCCTTGCTCTGCTCTATTTTGCCTGTTCTACTTTGTCTTGTTCTGCCCTGCACTGATCTGTATTGTTTTGTTCTGTTCTGCTCTGCTCTTGCATTGTTCTGTTCTACTCTACTTTTGTCCGAATTATGAAGAAGAAGAAATGATCGAGGATGTATCATACTGACTCAAAGTCAGTCTCAGAGTATGTACCACTGGTCCCAGACCAGTCTCAACCAACCCAAAGTCAGCGTCATAGTAAGTACAACTCCAATGGTCCCAGACCAATATCATCCTCCACTGACTCAAAGTCAGTCTCAGAGTATGTACCACTGATCCCAGACGAGTCTCAACCGACCTGAAGTCAGCGTCATAGTATGGTACAACTCCTACAACTGGTCCCAGACCAGTATCATTGATCCCAGATCAATGGAGGTCATCCTAGCGTAGGGAGTACGGTAGTTACAACGATGCGTCCATCGGTACTACTATGGTCCCTAACTTCATTTCCCTGCTCATTGATCAGATGAGAGGTACTTCCCATGAGTCCCAGACTGCATGGGTAGGATGCCTCGACAGGAGAACACATCAATCCTGTCCTCACAGGAGAACACATCAATCCTACTACAATTGCCATGGAGAACACATCAATCCAGGCCTCACAGAAGAACACATCAATCCTGCTACAATCGCCATGGAGAACACATCAATCCAGGCCTCGCATGAGAACTAATCATCCTGCTACACAGGAGAGCAAATCATCCTGTTCCACAAGAGAGAGAATCATCTTTTCCCACAAGAGAGCGAATCATCTTGTTCCGGTGTGCACCACCAGGGGAGGGTGAGTCACCCTGTGGTCATATGATGCTCCAGTAGGAACCGCAAGCCCTCAGAGCTCCCAGAGCTCAATGTATGCAACATGCAGAACCCTTATACAAGGGTTTCTTGCCGACTCCAAGTCGTTTGGGAAAATCACAGATTAGATCTTTCCTCGGGGCTTTGACAAGGTGTATCAACCTGTACATCATCTTAATGTGATGGAGCTTCCTTGCTCATCGACTTACCATATCCCAGATGATGTCTATCTGTTGGAGCAATTAACGAATACGGGATTCCTCAATAATCGAATCCCACCTCTGGTTGTTACAGAAAATCACAGTGGTATCCAATGTAAATCCAAACAGCTCACTGAAGAGCTTTCGCAACCAGACTGCCTCACACGAGGTTATGCTAGCAACAATATATCCTGCTTCGGCGGTGCTCAAAGCCACCGACTTCTGCTTCCTGCTCATCCAGGATATCGTAGCAGATCCCAAGGTGAAACAGTACCCGGAAGTGCTCTTACGGTCCACCACACTGCCTGCCCAATCAACATCAGTATATCCAAGTAGTCTCACATCTCCGGCAGTGTATCTTAATCCATGAGAGATTGTGTCCTGAAGACATCTCAGAAGATTCCTGGCATCAATCTAGTGAGGCTCAACCAAATATGAGCTCACAATGATAACTGCAAAACATATGTTCAGACGGAGGTTCACCAAGAACATCAATGTGAATGAGTTTTTTTTTTTTTTTGAAACTCAGAGGCATTTCCCAAGTCTGGTCGGACATCACTACCATATAACTTCTAAAAGTTAAGATCCTCGAGGTAGTCACAGGCTTGCAGTCCATCATGTCGAATCTTTCCAATATATTTACCACATATTTTCCTTGAGATAGGAAAATTTCCCTTGGCTTCTGCCACACTTCAAGTCCTTGGTCCTTCATTTCAAATTCAGAAGCCATCTCCCTCTTACATTTGTGAATGAGAGGGTTTGCACCTGTTAGAAAGAGGTCATCCACATACAACACTAGTATGAGAGGCTTGTCATCTTCAACCTTAAAGTAAAGGTTAGGATCGGCCTCACTCCTAGTGAATCCCAGCTTCATCAAGTAGCTATCGATCCTCTCATACCATGCTCGGGGTGCTTGCTTCAGCCCATAGAGAGCCTTCTTCAACCTGCATACATGAGATTTTCAATCATAAATCTCAAATCCTTCAGGTTGCTCCACATAGACCTCTTCTTTGATAGAACCATGCAAGAACGCGGTCTTGTCATCCATCTGATGTAGGTTCCATCCTTGTGAAGCCACAAGGGCTATGATCAAGCAGATGGTCGTATATCTGGCAACAGGTGCAAATATCATAGTCTATACCTTCCTTCTGGGATAAACCATGAGCAACAAAATGAACCTTATACTTTTCCATACTTCCATTTGCTGCATGCTTTATCTTGTAAAGCCATTTTGAAGTAACAATTGTCTTGTCCAGGGTCTGGGATCTACTTCCCAGACATCATTCTCCATAATAGACTCATATTCTATGGTCATATCATCCTTCCATAGTTAATGCTTGACGACATCTGAGAATGATGAAGGCTCATTTTGTATGATCGTGCTCATGATGGTCAGGTATCCCTGATACCTGTTAAGTTTCTTACTTTGACGGAAGGTTCCTCAGGGTGCAGCATGTCCTTCAGCATCATCAAGTATCCCCCTAAGCCATGAAGGCCTCTTCCTAGAAGAGGAAGGTTCATGTGGAGGAGGATCAATCAGATCCATGGGTTCTTCTACATCAGGCATTGATTCATCATCCTTTTCTTTCGGTTCCCTGGTGTCGACTTCTTGAGAGCTCCTCAAAGTTGGAAGATTGTTCACCTTGCTGAGAGCCATATCTTTGTCAAAGGTGACATCATGACTAATCACGACTTCCCTTTGACCGGTGGTGAACATTTCTTCAGGAGTTTAGGAACCCAATGCTTGATGAGGGCATCGATTTTGTACATATACGGCGGTGATTGTAGTTTCAGCCCATAGAAACTTCGGAAGTCTTTGATCATGTAGCATGGCCCGGACAACTTCCATCATCGTGCGGTTCTTCCTTCCCACCAAACCATTCTGCTCAGGAGTATGTGGTGTAGTAGTCTCCCTCTTAATGCCAACCTCATGTATGCCTGAGTAAACCAATTGTAATATATCGGAGGTCTTGCTTTGGCTTGAGGGGAATGGTCCCCTTTTGAGCTTTCCTTTGGCACATCCTGGACATACACCTTCTTTCTCTACTTGGAATTCGGGCATCCCTGTTACCATCTGTCTTACATCGGGTAGAGCTTTGTAATGAAGGTGGGCAAACCTCCGATGCCAAAGTTCAGACTAAAGTGTTGTGTCACAAGACATGACACCTAGCGGACTTCCATCGACCTGATATAATGAATCAACACTAAACCCAAGAGTAAAGGCATCTTTAACATTATTTTTCCATATACATACCTTGCCATTGCTGAAGGTTACCTTGTAGCCTCTGTCTTCCATTGCCAAGATGGACACTAGGTTCCTTTTGAGGTCATGTGCATTTAATACATCCTAGAATTTCTAGCCTTCTTGAATGCTTGTCCTCTTCCTTGATTCCCAGCTCTCCTCTTACCTTTGCTGTTGAATTTGTCATTCATTTGATTGCCATCAGAGGGATTTCGAGTTCACCACTGCATACTGTACCATGCTTCTCTAATCATGATTATCATCATGCTGCCCATGTCCATGATTTTATCCATCATGATGCTCATGAGCTTATACATAATGACTTGCTTTATCGCAAATGTAGCATTGTCATTTTCTTCTAGCCTTAGGTCTAGCCTTTCCTTTTGATTTAGTCCTGGAATTATTTCTTTTCTTTGCATGAGAAGAAAAGGCAGCAGGAGGACCTTTAGGCATGGGCATTTCTTGCTCTTCTACCCTTGATTGTTCTTGAATGCATCTAGCCATTAATTCCTCGAAACTAGGAATTACATTATTGTTCAGAAGAGTAGTCCTGAACACATACCATTCAGATGGTAATCCTCCGAGAGTTGTGAGTGCTATTTCTCTCTCAGTAATGGTTTCCCCAATAGATAGGAGATCGTTCTTGATCTCGGTGATTCTTAAGAAGTATGCTTGCATACTTTCATCTCTACCCTTCTTGATTTCCCTCAACTTATTTCTAAGAAACAAAACTTGATTTGCATCATTAACTTTAAATAAACTCACCAGTCTGTCGTAGATTTCCTTGGAGATGTCTAGATCAGAGATGTAGGCCACCAAGCGCTTGTCGATAGAGTCCCGGATGATCTTCTTTGTTTTGACTTCTCCATTTTTCCATTTGTTCCAGGCAGCAGCAGATGCATTTGATGAAGGCTCAACAATGTTGCCTCTTACATGGTCCAGCACTCCTTGATCTTCAAGGGTTAGATCGATAGACATCTTCCATCCGTGATAGTCAGCTTTCTCACGGAGCTTGTTTTCGGCAGGAAAGAGTGTTGAGGACCCCATAGTTCTTTTAGGATAGCCTTGCCAATCTTCTCTTCAATGATTGCTCTTGCTCTTGCTTGGGCTTTGTCTTCACCTCAGCTCTGATACCATGTTAAGATATGGTATGTTCTATGCTTATAACAGTTTACTTATTTTTCTTATTATATTCCACCGATTAGCAATCACATGTACATAAAGTAAAGTGCAGATAGAACATTAAACGATCGACAGAAAACAAGCCAAGACAAGAGACACAAGATGTGGCTGCTAGCCAGGGACAAACCCCACAATGTGTGGGGAAACCCTTTGATCAAATCTTCTTTTATCTTCAATAATTCAGCAGAGAGAAATAGTACAATAAATCTGATTCATATCAGCAGTAGCAAACCCTAGATCAGTAGCATCAGCATTAGCGGCTTCATTATCAAACTAGGGCAGACCATATCTCACAAACCGACAATCGGATTGACTTCATTCCACCACCAAAAGTTTCGGCTTCCAGAGGAGGTTCAGATGAACCTACAACGCAGTTCAGATGAGGAGATCTTCTAGGCCACGCAAGTCAATCTTTGCTTCTGCAGTTGCAGCTTCAGTTTCAGCAGTTTCCGGCTTCAAACTAGGGCAGTTGATATCTTGCAAACCGTTCGTCGGATTGACTTCATTCCACCACCAAAAGTTGCGGCTTTCAGAGGAGGTTCAGATGAACCTACAGCGCAGTTCAGATGAGGAGATCTTCTAGGCCACGCAAGTCAATCTTTGCTTCTGCAGTTGCAGCTTCAGTTTCAGCAGTTTCCGGCTTCAAACTAGGGCAGTCGATATCTTGCAAACCGTTCGTCGGATTGACTTCATTCCACCACCAAAAGTTGCGGCTTTCAGAGGAGGTTCAGATGAACCTACAACGCAGTTCAGATGAGGAGATCTTCTAGGCCACGCAAGTCAATCTTTGCTTCTGCAGTTGCAGCTTCAAATTCAACAGCGTCCGGCTTCACATGTGTGAGAGAGAGAGACCCATTTCAGCGCAGTAGAGAAGAGACTCATATCTGTGCAAGAGAGAGAGAGAGATGTGATGAGATGAGTGAGTCTAAATGAGGAAAAGTCCTCTTATATTTATACACAACGTTGGTGGGTGAATAGATGCGACTGTTGGGCTTTTGAGCCTACATGAGTTGTAGGTCGGCTTGATAATAATTCCATAATCAAAATAAATTCATATCTCCATGAATACTTATCGGAATTGGATGATCTTTATATCAATCCTACACCTCTCGACGAGAGGAATCTAATAAAAATATTATTAGCCATGAATAAGATGACCCACATGAAGTTTTGCCATGGTTGCCAATTTTAACACCTTTGAAGCACTGTGTTGCCTCTGCGTGGCTCTGCGCTGCCTCTCTACAGTGCACTCACCGGAACTGGAAAATCCTCCTCCATCCTTACTATCCCTGCCCCTCTCTCACTGCTTCGAGTTCAGTAGCTCTCTCTCTAGCAACTTAGCGCTACTACTCTGGAATTCGATTTGCCAATGAGATTGAACTGTTGGTGTGTGTTCTCCAAGCCCCATCGAGTTTCTTATAATCTCTCGTTGAGACATCAATGACCATGATTAAAACTTAATCGATGGCTAAGATTAACTAGAACTTGATCCATGCCTTTTCTAGAAGATTCTCACCATGACTTAATTAATACCCTTTAATTAATCATATTCCCTATGTTTAGACTTAGGAAACATTAAAAACTGATCAATTATTTTAATTAAGTCGCCTTTAGGTGGAATTTCAAGAAATAATTTCTGGGTTTTGGAGAATACATGTATTCTAGTCTCTCCACCAAATTTCGTGGCTAGAACACATCCGATGCTAAAACAATAGCAGGCATAAGTTTCAAGCACATTTTTATCTGGAAAGGGCATATATTTCAGGCCCAAGAACTCAAAAGGTTCATCAAAAACCTTAGGAAAATAGTGATAAAAAAGATGAAATTGTCCTCCTTCCTAGAATTGTCATTAACTTTTAGTATTAATTCTTTATTTATTTTAATGTTGACATTTACCTTTGTACTTTCATAATTTAGAATTTCAACATTAAAAAGTTAAAGACACCCATTTCAAGACGTTTGGTAATAGAATCAGACCCATTGAACTTTACATGAAAAAAGATCGAAATTGTCATTTATGTTTACCATTTTTAATTTCTTGATCATTTTAAACCATTTTTCAAAATAATATGTTGTTCATATACATATGCATTTTTTCAATGTGGTGCTTCCCATTTCCAAAAATTTTGGAGATCACATTTCCATGTTGTACTTGTTTAAAAAATTTGTACATGTTTCTATATTGGGTGCATCTAAGTGAGAAACTCGCAGAGGGTCAAATGCATCTTTTATTTTGGGTTTCGTTGCGCTAGGGTTACATTGTGCAAGGGTTCGGACCTACTGCCTGTGTTCTGCAGTACCCAGTTTCTTGCTAACACACATCGCTACCATTGTCTTTGATGCCACCTTTTGACTGGCCAGTCCCATGTCAGACCCTCCTAGGGGAGGGGGATCGGCCCCCTCCTTCAAAGCCGTTTTAACCAGCATCCATCGCTCGAATGCAGGTTCCTCAACAAGCAAAAGAAACACTAAAGGCAAACAACCTGAATCGTCATCGCTGGGAGCCCAATGGAAAACATGCTTGAAAGGTCGATGCCTCCCTAAGGCGACAAAAAATCCTCGATTAGTGATCTTGAATCATCTCCTAGTGAAATCTAGGCAATTCATGCAAGATCATGCCATCATTTGCAAATTCATGGGCATTTGGCCCCGAGAAGCAGACATACTCTGTTCGATCCAACTCAAATAGCCGAAAGCCCCATTTGACCTCCACCTCTGAGCCAAGGGCTTCTTCACAGTCATCTTTGAAGACTTGGAGGACCGCAAGCGCATTCTGGACAATGGGCCCTATTTTATGAATAGTGTTGGCCTCTTTATGCGCCATTGGGAATCTTGTCATAACCCAAAAAACGAATAGTTCCTTGCAGCTCCCATTTGGGTGCAACTGTATTCTCTGCCAAAGGACTTATGGGAAATGGACATTCTGGAATCGATCGGCAACTCAATCGGTGATTGTTTTCAAGTTTCAGAGATCATTCGGCGTCAGAGGTTCTCTTCTTACGTCCGCATCTGCATGTACATGAATATATCCTAACCCCTGCCGGACTCTGTCACAAGTATAGACACTTGTTTCGAGATTCCCCCACCAGGCCGCTGCTCCCCCTGACTCTCTCACCTGATGGCTTGTAGGAAGTCCTTAGGCAGCATCCTCCACCCGACAAAGTACCTCCTTCCCAAGCGCCATCAGGCCTAGCTCAGAACGCACCAGGCCCTTCTACGTTGACCCCTAATTGCCCATATTAGTCGATCCAAGCACGAAAGAGTAGCCAACAACACTTGTTGAGGAACCTCCACCCCAAGCGGCAATGGCGGTTGAGGTCGGTCCAAAAAACCCTAAGCAAAAGCATCCAAGTAAACGTAAGTCCTCGAACATGTAACCAGCAGGAAAAGAAATACTATAGGTTCTCGCCCAAGTTCGCCATGCCTTGGAGCATGATGCAAAATTGGACCAACTCAACTTTGATGAACTGGTAATGGTTTCCTATCTTCGCATCTGGGCCAAGGATCGATTGGCAGAAATCCCCGATGACCAGCTAGATCAATTCCACCAAATCTACAAGGACAAGGAGCAGCGCCAATGTCAATTGGATACCCCCCACTTAAGATGACCCTTGCCATCTGAGAAGGTGATGCATCTAGTAGAAGGGTGGAATCTGGATCGAATTCCAGGAAGAAAGGGAGGCTGTGAAAATTTCTGAATCTACACATCAGAAATCTTACTGCAATCACTGGTTTATCATCTCCTAATTGTTTTTACATTCAACAAGTTATTTAATTATATAAACCACGATGAAAACACTATTGCACACTACACATACATACATATAGATCATGAACTGAAAATAGAACGAGACAAATACACAAGGGACACCGTTATTTTTGGATAAAAGTCCCTAGAAAAACCCAATGCGTGAAAACCGGTGCAACATATAGAGGGTTTGTATTATTAAGTAAGTAGAATCTAAGTTCAACAGGTTCCCTCTCACACTGGCTAACCTTTTAGAGAAATCTTGGCAGCAAGAAATACATATGAGGGTTTACCTCGTTCTCTAAATCACCACTGATCCACTAAATGGCTGACTCCGGCAAGCACTGTGAAAATCCCAGCACAATCTGTTTTGTGTGGGCCAGCGTCTTGCCTCTAGGAAACTCCATCACTTCTCTGCTGGATCGATTTGTTCTCAAGAGCTTTGACTTCAGCCCTCCCAGCTCAAAACATCGAACTCCCAGAAAAATATAGAACTTCCTTCTTTATCTCGCATTGCCACTGCAAGAATCCTCTTGGCATGCGTCAGCTCTGCGTGAGCCCCTTCCTAAGCTACGTAGGCCTCTGCACTGCCTCTCTGATGCTACTGTTGCCTCTTTGCTTGGTACTCGTTGGCTTGAAACTACCCTCCGATCCAACTCTCTGCTACTGCCCCTCTCACTGCAACTTAGATCAGCTATTCAATTTCTTCAGCAAACCTCACCCTAGAAAAATCGAATTGACTGATCTCTCAAGTGTATCTCCAACTGACCCTCAAGCCTTCTCTTATACTTTTCCTGTTGATGAAGCAACAGCCAAGATTAAGTCCCTAATCAACAGCTAAGATTAAAATAGACAGAGACTTGATTGACGTCTCTTATAAAGTTCTCACCCATATTTTTATTAATACCCATTAATATTTTTTTTTCTAAGTTTAGACTTAGGAACCCATTAAAAATATTAATTATTTTAATAAGTCCTCATCTAGGTGGAATTTCTTCAAACGGTTTTTGGGTCTTAGAGATCTCATGTGTTCTAGCCCCTCCACAAAATTTCGGAGCTAGAGCACATCTGATGCTACCCAGAATCAAAACTCCTTCTTAGCAAGGAATGTGCTCTAGTAACACTTCTCAATAGAAGTACTACATCGATCCACTGCATCGGTTCTCTGTGCTGCTGATGCTTGGCCTGATGCCCTTCATCCACTGTACTACTGCAACTTGGACTATTTCCCATGATAATGCCACTGTCACTGCTACATGTGTACTACAGCTCTCTCTCAATATGCTGCATCATGCTGCCCATAGCACTGCCACTACTAACTACTGCACTGCAACTCAGTTGTTGAGAAGTAAGTAATTGAAACTTCACCCAAAAACTGACATGCTGGTTGGTCTCGATACCTCGTGATGCTGAATCTACCTCTGCTGCTAATCTGTGCTGACCCTCTGTTGCTGCAAACTGCTCTGTGCCTCTCACACTGCTACAACATCCACTGCGTTGCCTCAAACTTTGGCACTCTAGCTCTACCACTGTCGCTCCATCACACCTCGCTCCAACTGACACCCGTCATTTTGCTATTGTCATTAAGGGTTCCCGTAGCCATATGCGACCCAAAAGTTTGGGCACCTTAAGGATCCTAACCCCCATGAAGTCCTCTCCACTACAACTCCATGTCGCCCCACCTCTTCTACAGAGGCGCATGAGCACTCATGGCACAATCGTCATCCTCGCCTTCCCTATCATCTTTCACTGGAGTAGTCTTCAAGTCAGAAGCCTCCTCCTTGCCCTTCTTCCAGGAGCACTAAGTGGTGAAATGTCCAAGTTCCCCACACTTGAAGCATCTGACCTTAGAAATATCCTTCTTCTTTCTCTTTTGCTGCCCTTGTTGTCCTGTTGATCCAAGAGCTGCATCCTCCTCCTCATCCTTCTTGACCCGGGCTCCTTTGTCGCTACTCCCTGCCTTGGTCAGCCTCCTGATCTCTTCTTGTCAAAGAGTTGCCCACATCTCCTCCCAACTAGGGAGAGTAGCTCTGCCCAAGATACTTTGGATAAATGTCTCCCAGTCTTCGGTGACTGCATGCAGGCAGTCTTGGCCATGAACTCAGGGTCTGGTGTAGATCCCATGGAAGTCAACTAGTCGCAAATCCCTTGCAACCTAAGGAGGAAGGGATCGATCTCTTCTCCCTTCTGCATCTAGCACTATCTCATCTAATTTTGTAATAGCATCTTCCGTTGGATAAAAGTGCCCTAGTACAAGGTGGTGAGCGCCTCTCACATCTCCCTTGTTTCCTTCTCAGTAATGTGTGGTGCTACATGATCCTTGACCTCATCTAGGATCATGCACTTGGCCTTCGCCTGGGCCTCCTCGTACTTCTTTAATGGATCAATGTCGACTGGAACAACAACTCAACTACTTTCAAGGCATAGTCCTTGATGTGATGTTTGTCTAGGATTGCCAGGATCCTAGCCTTCCAGATGACAAAATTAGATGCTCCATCCAATCTGTCCTGATTCCTTAGTCCATTGACCGCCATCTCTACTAAAAAAAATAGGACTGGTTCTCTTTTCCCTCTTCGTCTGCTAATTCAACAAGACTCGGATCTGGATTTCTTTGGCACTAGAAATCCTCTAAGGAACAAGCTCCTCTAGACTCCCTCTGAGTCCTAATTTCCTTCACGAAAATCCTCCCGCCAAATGTTGAATCACTCCTCTCCAATCCTCCTTTGCTGTTGCAACTCGGATCTAGATTTCTTTGGAAAGAAATTTGTCAAGGCAATGACTCCCCCTACCTTGGCTTTGTCTCCACAGACACTGTTCTACACTAACAACAACAACGTTCCACTAGCTCCTCAAATCGAATCTGCTCTGCTCCTCCAGCCTCGGCAACAGACTATTTCGAGCCTCTCAGGCTCCGCACTAGTCCAGAGAGCTGAAGTAATCATTACATGAGCTCCTCTTGGGTTCTGCGTCACCCTCTGCAAGCTCGAAATGCTGACATAGGCACTGTGTGAGCCTCTGCGTCACTTTTCTGGCTCTGCGTCACACCTTCAGCTGCTCCTCTGCCTCTGAAACGACGCTGTCACTTGGGACAACTGCTTCTCTGCAGCAAATTCTCTGGATCTCCCAGCTGGTGTCTTCAGTCTCCTATGATCTGCAATGCTCTGATACCATGTGAAAATTTATGAATCTACACATCAGAAATCCTACTGCAATCACTGGTTTATCATCTCCTACTTGTTTTTACATTCAACAAGTTATTTAATTATTTAAATAGTGATGAAAACACTATTGCAAACTACACATACATACAGATCATGAACTAAAAATAGAACGAGACAAATACACAAGGGACACCATTATTTTTGGACAAACGTCCCCGGAAAAACCCAATGCAGGAAAATCAGTGCAGCATATAGAGAGTTTGTATTATTAAGAAAGCAAAATCTAAGTACAACAGGTTGCCTCTCACACCGAAAAACCTTTCAGAGAAATCTTGGCAGCAAGAAATACATAAGAGGGTTTACCTCGTTCTAAGTCACAATCGATCTACTGAATGGCTGACTTGGGCAAGCACTGCAAAAATCCCAACACAATTTGTTCTATGTGGGCCAACGTCTTGCCTCTGGGACACTGCATCACTTCTCTGCTGAATCAGTTTGCTCTCAAGAGCTTCGACTTCAGCCCTCGCGGCTCAGAACATCGAACTCCCAAAAAAATCTCGAACTTCCATCGATTATCTCGCACTGCCACTGCAAGAACCCTCTTGGCCTGCATCAGCTCTGGGTGAGCCTCTTCTGGGTTACGCAAACCTCTGCGTTACCTCTCTGATGCTACTGCTACCTCTTTGCCTGGTACACTTTGGCCTGGAACTCCCTTCCGATCCAACTCTCTGCTACTTCCCATCTCACTGCAACTCAGATCACCTATTCGATTTTCTCAGCAAACCTCGCCCAGAAAAATCGAACTGACTGATCTCTCTAGTGTATCTCCAACTGACCCTCAAGCCTCCTCTTATACTTTTCCTATTGATGAATCAACGACCAAGATTAAGTCCCTAATCAATGGCTAAGATTAAAACAGACTTGATCCATGTCTCTTAGAAGCTTCTCACCCATATTTTTATTAATATCTATTAATATTTTTATTTTCCTAAGTTTAGACTTAGGAACCCATTAAAAATATTAATTATTTTAAATTTTAATAACTCCTCATCCGGGTGGAATTTCTCCAAATGATTTCTTGGTCTTGGAGATCTCATGTGTTCTAGCCCCTCCACAAAATTTCGGAGCTAGAGCACATCTGATGCTACCCAAAATCAACAGTAGCAACCCACTAGCAAGGTGATTCAAGAAGCAGGGGCAATGTCAGTCAACACAGGACAGGCCAACGTCCTAACAGAGTACTATCAGCACTCTATCCCATCCCTTCCTCAATGAAGTTAGTCTCTTGGAACATAAGAGGCCTCAATTCCAAGGGTAAGTTGAGGTACTTGAAAGATCGGATCCGGAAAGAGAAACCATATATCATTATACTTCAGGAAACAAAAGTAACATGGGAAAATCTTAGCGAAATCACAAGCAAAAGCTGGCCCACGGTGGAATGTATGGCATTGGATGCAAGGGGTTGTGTCAGTGGGCTGGGAATCCTCTACGATTCCAAATTTATTTCCTTCCAGAACTAGATGGCCTCCCACAACACCCTTTCAGGTCAGTTTGAATGCATCAGCTCTGCTGAAAAAAATATGGCTTAGCGAAATCACAAGCAAAAGTTGGCCAACGGTGGAGTGTATAGCATTGGATGCAAGGGGTTGTGCCAGTGGGCTGGGAATCCTCTAGGATTCCATATTTATTTCCTTCCAGAACTGGATGGCCTCCCACAATGCCCTTTCGGGTCAGTTTGAATGCATCGGCTCTGCTGAAAAAATATGGCTTACTGGTGTTTATGGCCCGACGCTGCCAGGGGAAAAGATGGGTTTCTTAGGAAACTTGAGGTACCTAAAAGATATGTTGGGAAGTGCTAGTTGGATTCTAGCGGGGGATTTCAACTTGATCAGGGACCTGGGAGAAAAGAAGGGAGGATTCAGAAGGCTAGACCAAATCTCCTTATCTTTCCAAGAGACAATCCAAGATCTGGGCGTCGAGGACGCAAACTTTGTGAATGGAACCTACACATGGAACAATCGGCGGGGAGGTAAGCACCAGATTGCTTCGCGACTGGATCATTTTCTCATTTCTGATGATATTCTTCAGCAGGATCTCTTTTTCCAAGCCTCGATCCTCCCCTATCTTGGATCGGATCACTGGCCTATTTGTCTGGAGATCGATTTACGAATGGCCCCTCGTAATCATCCTTTCGATTCGAGTCCTTTTGGTTGGATAGGCCGGATTTCATGGCTAAAATGGAAGCATGGTGGAAAGAAATTAGAGTCAGGGGTAGGAATTTAATGGAAACTTTCCAACTCAAACTGAAGGAACTAAAAGGGAAAATCAAGGAATGGAATCGCCTGGATTTTGGTAATATACATCAAGAAAAAACAAGGTTGGAAAACTCCATGTGGTCAATCCAACAATGAATCATTCAGGAAGGGCGCTCAGAGGACCTGGTTGCCCAAGAGGGGGAGGTTCTAAATGACCTTGAAAAACGACGAAAGTAGGAGGAAATCTTATGGAGGCAAAAATCCAGGGTTCAATGGCTCAAGGTGGGGGAGCGCAATACAAAATTCTTTCATAGAACTATGATAAAACATAGACAGTTCAACCAAATATTTTCTCTCAATGGATCTGATGGAAGGAGACTTGTGCAGCACAAGGAGATAACGGACAAGATGATCGAGTAGTTTACAGAGCCGGTCGTAGACAAAAGCGATTCCATTGATCGCAACAAGAAATGCATCTCGAAATTGATCTTGGAGGATCAGAATGAGGCCCTCATGCGAGAGGTTTCCTATGTTGAAGTGGAGGAAGTAGTCTGGGCTCTCCCTTCAAACAAGGCTCCAGGCCTAGATGGGTTCACTTCTGAGTTCTTCAAAGAAGGTTGGCACTTCCTCGGTCTAGAAATCCATGCATTGCTAGAAGACTCGCACTACTCTCAAAAACTATGGTCAAGGCTCACTGCTACATTTCTCACATTGATCCCAAAAAAAGGCATGACCCTGGATCCCTGCGGGTTGCGCCCTATCGCCCTCTGCAACGTGATATACAAAATTATCTTAGGTATTCTGGTCCGGTGGCTAAAGCCTCTCCTAAAAGAGATCATAAAGCCAGAGCAGTTAGGTTTTGTGGAGGGCCATCAGATAATGGATGGCATCCTGATCGCGCATGAAGCTGTTCACTCCTTATCCACTTCAAAATTGTCAAGTATGTTGATTAAATTAGATCTACCAAAAGCTTATGATCCCCTGAATTGGAGCTATATTTTGTCAATCCTGGAAGCTTTTAGATTCTCCTCCTCGTGGATTAACAAGGTTAAGTCCATGATTGAAACCCCTTCCTACTCCATTATTGTGAACGGGGCTCCTTCATGCCCCTTTAGAGGATCTCAAGGTCTGAGACAGGGGGACCCTGTTGATTTCTGGTAGCATCAGATGTGCTCTAAGTCTTAAATTTTGTAGGGAGGCTTAGACACATGCATTCTCCAATACCCATAAACCATTTTGGGAAATTCCACCCAGGGACAGTTTTATTAAAATAATTAACTATTTTTAATGGGTCCCTAAGTCTAAACTTAGGAAATTAAAATAATTAATGGGTATTAATCTAAACTATGGGTGAAACTTCTAGAAGAAGGCAGAGATCAAGTCAATATGATCCTAACCATTGATTAGGATTTAATCTGGGCCATTGATTGATCAGTGAGAGGATTATAAGAGGAGGCTTGATGGGCACTTGAGGAACACATCAGAGAGAGATCAGAAGATCGAATTTCTCAGAGAGAGCAACACAACAATTCCCAGAGAGAGTTCCAACTGATTTCTTGCAGTGAGAGCAGGGATAGTATTCGAAGGGAAGTTTTCCTAGTCAGAGAGTACAAAGCAGAGAGGGAAGAACGACATCCAGAGAGAGTCTGACACTGGCCACATGGAGCTGACACAATGGCAGCACAGAGCTTGAGAGGGAGATCGAATTCCTATTGAGGAAATCAAGTTTTAGAAGCCACGAACCAGGGTTTGAGACTGGGAGGTTGAGGGCTGAAGTTTCCAGTTAGTAGAGGGTATGAAGGAGGTGCAACGTAGTCCCTGGCTACAGTGACGCAGGAACTGCGTGAGAGTGATGCAGAACTGCGGAAAGGCAGGGTTGAGGGGCATCTCCAATGCAGACTAGTGTCAGTTCTTCAAGTGAGAGGGTGAGATCTTCTCACTACTTTTTTTTCCAGTTTCTCTCTGTATAGGATTTCCAATTGGGCATCCAACGAATTGTACTCAGAATTACAACTGCATAATAATAAAACCCTCAGCTGCTACACCAATTTTCCCACACTGGGTTTTTCCAGAGACATTTGTCCAAAAATAACTGTGTAGATGTGTGTGATTATTATTTCTCTCCTGTGTTGTACTTAGTTTCCGCAGCTGCAGTGTATGTGTTTCAGTATTTTCCGTAGAAACTGCAAATAACTTGTTCAAGTAATTTAACAAGTAGGAGAAATATTATCAGTTTGCTGCAGTAGAAATCGAGTAATCGATTTTTCACAGACCCTATCTCCCCCTTCCTTTTCATCATCACAGCAGAAGGCTTGAGCAGGCTTATAAAGGAAGCGGTGGAGTCCTGATCCCTTCAAGGTCTAAAACTCTTCCGGGCAAAACCTCCAATCACTCACCAACAATTTGTTGACAACAACATGTTGTTTGGCAAGCCAACCCTAAGGGAAGCCAGAAAATTTGGATCTATTCTGGAGGACTTCCAACAAGCATCTGGGACATTGATCAATATGACAAATTTGATATTTTCTTTTTCAACACTAACCCTCATGTGCAAAGTCATCTCATTCGATCTCTTGGTTTCAGAATTGGCTCTCTTCCAAGCACTTATCTCGGAGTCCCTTTGGTGGCTAACTCCTTGAAAGTCTCGCACTGGAAGGACCTGTTAAGTCGTATCAACCGGAAGCTCTCCAGCTGGACCTTTCAAGTCTTAAATTCTCCAGGGCGGTTAGTTCTTCTGAAAGTTGTTCTCGTCACTATCCTGATTTATCAGCTCTCGAACCTTTCGGATCAACGTAGTATATACAAAGATCTCACAGAAAAATTTCAGAATTTCCTGTGGTTTGGTCCGCAGATCAGTCGAAAATGGGCCTTGATATCATGTGACAAATTATGCAAACCAAAAGTCTATGGTAGCCTCGCACTAAAGGATCTGGAAATTTTGTCCCAAACTCTCAGCGCTAAAGTTTGGTGGCGGTGGTTGCAAGGCGGACAGGAGATCTGGAAGGTGGTGTGGTCCTTTAAATATGGCATAGATGCTTGGCAAGACCCCCTAAAAGCTCATATCAACTTGCCGAGTGGATCCTCCATCTGGAATAGGGCTAAAGACAACCGAGCACTGATTTAGGACCATGGTTTCTGGGAGATCAGAAACAACAGTAAAGCCATATTTTGGGAGGAGGCCTGGATGCAGCACCCCAAACTTAATCTGGAGGACAGTCTATGTGATATTCAAGCCTTTACCACCCATCTGGGAGCGGAAAAAGTTAGACACCAATGCATTGACGAAGTGGAGAGTTTGGAATTCTTCGGATCATTGGCTAGTGCAGGATCCGCCCTTGGATTGGGAAGCCCTCACCCTGATCCTGCGTCAGTGTCCTATTATGAACAATGATGACCCAGAGAAGCTTCGTTGGGGGAACCTTCCAAAAGGTATGTTCTCTCTTAAAGAAGCTTATTCGATTCTTTCTACCTCATCTGACCAGGTTCCTAACCCATTATGGAAACGGATCTGGTACTCAAAGTTGTGGCCCAAGATTTCATTTTTTTTTGGCTCATCGGGCATGGCAAGCTCCTTATGTGGGATAAAATTAGGAAAAAAGGCTTCTGCGACCCCTCTCGGTGCCCCTTGTGCACAAGAGAGGAGGAATCAGCTGACCACTTACTAAACTTTTGTTCCAAATCTCATGAGATTTGGGACCGACATGCTTCATTGTTCGGGGTAAGTGACCGGTCAGACAATAGTTTGAAGGAATCATTAGAACAATGGCGATGGAAGCTCTTCAGGAACCCCATTGTTAATAGAGCATGGTGCATCTCACAGGGATTTTTCCTCTGGAACATTTGGAAAACTAGAAATAGGGCAATATTCCACTCAGAGAGCATCCAGACTGACCAGGTTTGGAAAACGGTGATGAGAAACATCAAGGAAACTATTTTAATCTCCCATTGGTTGGATGAGGATTGGAAGGCGGCAAACAGGGAAATGGAAATCTTTCTCGCGCTAGATCTTAACCTGAACTCTTCCACCTCTGGGCCTGCAGGCCCAAGTTCAATGAAAGTCCGCTCTCCCAATTCTTTCAGTTGCCTGCCATGGGGCTTCCTCAAATTGAACTTCGACGGAGCCTCCAAGGGCAACTCGGGTCCTGCTGGCCTAGGGGATTACTTTGGAATGAGAAAGGGCAAGCTGTGAATGTTTATGCAGCCTCATGCGGTAGCACCACCAACAACGTGGCCGAGTTTCTGGCGTTGGAAAAAGGATTACAAGTTGCAGCGGAACTAGGGGTAACTAAGTTGCATGTCACGGGAGATTCTCAAATAGCGATCGCCATGCTACAAAAATTGATAAATGGGTCCCCCCAGACCGAGTGATTAAGAGTTGGAGGTTGGAACTTATCGGTGAACATATTCTCTCAAGGCTATCTTCTTTCGAATATGTAATCACCAAGCATGCTGATCGGGAGGGCAAAAAAGCGACAAACAAGTTAGCAAACTGGGGTAGTGATCATTAGGACCAAGAACTCGTTAGGGATTGGCCCCCAAGATGAAACTCTTGAGGATCTCAGTAGGATTGTGGCCTTGGAAGAGGCCTCCCCGATGAGGTAACAAGTAGAGAGGATGGCGTTCTCGAGGGAACACGTGGGCATTCATGTTAGGAACGTGGCCTCAGGTGGGCAAACTAGTGTCCCTGCCCCCCCCCATAACACCTTGAGTATGGGAGAGAGTAAATTCTGATGTACAAGGTTTCATGTCACCTTGGGTTTCGATGGTGGTGGCGAGAGTTTGAACGTTATGGAGGGTGGCGAGGGTGTTCGTTGGGATTCTGCGTATGCACAAGTATTGGTGTCTGTGGTGTGGGCATTGTGGGAAGAAGCGGGAGTTGCAGAGGTTCCCCTATCCGGGCGAGGAGATGGCATCGTCATCAGCGTTTCCTCCCCTGCTTTCAGGTGTGCATCATTGTTAATTTCTGAATTGGGCTTTGTCACTGTGAGTGTGCAAGGAAAGAAGGGTATGGTTGTCTGTTTGGGGTGGTATTCTGCTGTTTCTATTTCATCTTGTGTGGTTTCAGTCTGGGTTGGGTGGGAACTAGTTTTTTTCTGGAACGGGAGAGTAGTAGTGGTCCTCTTCGGTCCATTTACAGGCTTCTGTGTTGCTGGGTGGAGCCATTGGAGCAACAATCTCGGGCTCTAGTTAGTGGGGCTCGCGGGTGGTCACTTCAGGGGAGGTGCATATTTTTGGCTCATGGTGGGTGGTTGTTTTGTGTACTGCGTGTTCTCGGTGTCGTGGGGTGTGGAGGTTCAGCCAGGGCTAGTGGTGTCTCCTTCTATGTGGGAAGTTTGGGCGGTATCGGGTAGGCGGTTGTTTGTTCATTCCAATGGTGTCGGGAATCCAACCATGTGCCTTGTTCCTCGCTCAGGGCATGCCTCCACCTAGGTGCAGTCCAATTCGAGCAGTTCTGGCGCAGACACGTCCAGGTCTAGGCTCGAGATGGCGAGTGGCAGCGAAGACTCGGTTCAGGGTGGTCGAAGTGGTGGTGGGTCAAGTCGCACGGCATCGGGGGGCAGAGGAGGTGGGTAGTAGGGGCACTCTGGGTGCGCAGGGCCTGCTGCTCGGGGTGGTAGGCACGAGGGCTCAACGTTGGGTCGGGGTGGTCACACTTCGCCTGTCCAACAGCAACGGGCTCAGCTCGTCGTGATGTTTCTAGGCATCATGTGCCAATGCGTCATGGTGGTCATGGTCAGCGACAAGTTTGTTGTGTTGAGCAATGTCGAGACTTGATTTAGTCAATTTTGGAGCGTCTAGAGACTTCGAAGCAGGTTCGATAGGAGGAGCATACTGAATTGATAGCAACTTTGAACAAAATTCATTACTTCCAGTGCCATGTCCAGGAGCGTGTAGTGGTGGTCTGGCGAGGCCAAAATTTGTTATCATAGAAGGTTGAGAAGTTGAAGGCCTGGATGGCCCATTTTGAGGAGCGTGTCCAATGCTCTTTTCGTCCTACGTCGCCTCTTGGAACAACCCCATACAACCCAACCTCCATCACTTCTGACAACTAGCATGGATATAGTTGTTTTATATGTTCTATCTGTTTACTGGTGCCTATGGCCTCTTAAGTCGTGGACTATGTCTCTTTATGTTTTTTTGTTTCACTATCATCTCCATTCAGCAGTGGTCAACAAACCTGGTCGGGTGAGACTACCTGCGTTTTTCTTCTGATGTACCTCTTTTTGGAGCCATGAATAAAATATTGACTTACAAAAAAACAATGCAGCTTTTACTTTATTTTTACAATAGCTTCCATATCTATAGTAAGGATGGAACGAAGCAGTAATCTTAATAGTTAAACTAAATAGTAAATACGGACCTGACAGCTTCAGGGGAGTACCCAATCCCATAATAAGTAATTGAGGTCCAAATAATTGACTCGAACAAGGACTGTGGAATCTTCAGAAGAATTCCTGGAAGAATGTACGCCCATGCTGGGTAGAGATAAAGATCCCTTTGTTTGAAGAAAACTGGAAGTCGTCTAATTGTCATCCTTAACTCTGGATAGCCAGCGAACATTATGCACATGAGTGAGAAAAAAAGAGCGCCAAGATAATAATTTCCATGCTCAAGGTCAACTTTCATGTGTGTCCGGAGGAACGCTGTCATTGCAATAAATGCAACTACGACAAGCTGCAATGAAAGATTAAGGCATAACTGAGTTAGCTAAAAGTTATACTTCTCTGGTAATCACTTAGATAATCAGGACAAGATGAAATACCTGTGTCATTTTGAAGACGTGAACAAATGAGTTTCTCTTCATAAGTAGCCACTCTCGATCAAGACATGCTTTGAACAACTCCCACTTAGTAAGTGAGTAGTTGCTGAAAGACAAGGCAGTTTTGTCGCCTTTGGAATTATCAAAAGGTTTAGAAAGTTCTTCTTTCAACTTCTGGCCAACATGAAACTGGTTGAATTTCTGCAAAAATTTCTCTGCTGAAATGTACCTATATGGCTTTTCACAATCCTCCCAATACTGTTCTTGATCCTTTCTAGAGGTAACCTGCACCATGTGATTGAAAGATGTGAGACAATTAATCTGACCGCAAGTCATAAAAAGTAGCATGAAGATAGCTATATATTCACCTCCTGCAGAAAATCTGCGATGCCCTTACGCTCTGGACACATGAAGCCACAATACTCAAAAAACCCGAGAACATGATCACGAGGCCCGTGGTAAACTATCTGTCCTTCTGACATTATGATAATATCATCAAAAAGATCAAATGTTTCAGGTGCTGGTTGCAGAAGCGATATGACTATTGTAGCTTGCTTGATGTGTGCAACCTGTTGAAGAAACTTTACAATCTGAAAAGTAGTAGAGCTGTCCAAGCCAGTTGATATGTCATCCATGAAAATAGTATTCATTGGAGACATGATCATTTCTCCTGCAGATAGAATGGATACCATTGAATCTCATTCAAAATTAAACAAAAATCAAACTTCTAAAAGAAAAATACAGAGATGCAATTTCATTCATTACCAGTTGTTACTCTTTTTCTCTGACCGCCAGAAATTCCTCTTATCATGGCATTACCAATTATGGTGTCTGCACAAATATCCAGACCAAGGATCTACAACAATAACATGCAGGCAGTTAAACATAAGAACTGCAACATCCTAAAGAAGAACACCAGAATAAATGAAAAAGCATTTAATGTGCGTGACAGTGCAAAGATTGCTATCAGACCAGTTAAAAGTTTTATTTAAAAGAACTAGAACATGACATAATGTTGACTGTCCCTGAATGAAGCATGGGATGAAAATTAAATGTCAGGGGCAAGAGCTTTTTACCTTCAAAATATAATCTGTTTTAAGACTTTTTTCTGAACCCTTGATTGAAGTTGCCTGAAAACAAAAGGGGGAACATGTGAATAATCGAATTTACAAAATAAAAATAATGTAGTAGATTTTGTACATTTGGGAGATGCACCATGCACTATGAGATGAGTGCCTCTAGATGCCTCTCACGCCCTGACTGTCAAATCTCAATAGTCTCAACAAAGTGGTAGCCAACCTAGCATTATGCTGGCCAGGTTGTGAGGGGGCAAAGAAAACACCACCATGGCTGGCCACTGAGTCCCCCAGTGTAGTCACTAAATGATAAAGCTCCAACAGTTACTTTGCCAATCTCAGAATATGACAAACAACAGGAGAATGATGGCAGGAAAATTAATGTCCCTAAGCTTGAGCTGCAGAACAAGGGTTGAGGGGGTGACCAGAGAATGACAAGGATAACCCACCCCGCTTGGGCCTCATCTGAGCTGTATCTTAATCTTTGTTGTTGTTTATCATAATTTTTCAACCTTTGTGGCATGTTAATTTTGAATTTCTAATTAAGTGGTAATATTTTGTACTTAGCTCATCTAGGAAATTTTGTAGACTTTAATGGCATTCATTGCATCTTGTTGGTAGCTTGTGCAGTGGTTCCACCCTTGTGGCCATTTTCTGAGCCCTCTTGATGTTTTCGGAAAGCTCCTTTGAATGTACCCTCCTGTAGGGGTTTACAGGGTTTAGTCTATGATAAAGAGAAGGGTTCAAGGGTTTGAAGTCTAAGTAACTCTTCAATCTTCTCAACATCTTTTTTAAGTTCTAGGGGTATTTGTTTTTCCTCAAGTTCTAAACTTTCTCCTTTAACCATGGAAGTTCAGATTTGTAAGCCCCAATCTGATTTGGGAGGTGGCAAACCCTTCGTATTGAATCCCAATGTTATCCTAGGGTATAAGGAGGATCCTCAGACAAAATTTCTCCCAGCAGAGAAAGCGAGCAAAATCTCTAAGCCTGCTATAAAGTCAGCATACCAATTAAGATCTAAGAAAGAGAACATTGCCAACCTAAGGTCTTTGGAAGGGAGTTTTGCCTTTGATCAAGATGACCTATCTGTACAGAGAAAATCTCAGATATCCAAAACAAGTCTCAAGCTAAACAGAAGGTTAGGGAGGGAAAGCAACAAACAAGTTGTGGGGCCCTTAGAGCAGGCAAGACTCCTAGAATGACTTCCAAATGAGTAGTTCTGTAACTTTACTCCAAAGGGGTTGGTGGCACCATAAAACAGCAAGCCCTGAAAAGAATGTAAGCTGCATATAAATCTGACGATTTGTCACTCTAAGAAACCATATGTGCTGGCCCGAAAGTGGTGGATTTATTGTCTTCTTTCCTCAAAGAGTGGAATTTATGTCCATCGGATGCTGATGGATTTTGGGGTGGGTTGGTTACAAGTTGGAATCCTATCTTTGTTGCTATTTCTTCATCTATTTTAAATGCAGGCACAGAGATTGAAGTCAGGTCGAAAGAATTGGAGTTGGGCAGAATCATTAACCTATATGGAACTATTACCCCTCATTTCAGCAGGGATACATGTTAGTTTATGGATTTTTGGTAGAATTGGACAAGTGTTCTAGTCTCAGATGATGCTAAGAGGCTAGGGAACACATGATCTCCAATACCCAGAAATAGTTTTGTGAGATATGGCTCTAAAACAGCTTAATTAAACTAATTAGCCAATAATTAAATTACTTCCTATGTTTAACTTAAGGAAGTTGGTTAATTAAAGTTAATTAATTAAGGATGTTCGAAATTGCTCTAGAAACTTCTATTGATGAAGTCTAATTTATCTTAGCCATTGATGGAGATTTAATCTTAGCCATTGAAGTCTCAACGAGAGATCGTAAGAGCAGCTCGAAGGGATGGAGAGTGAGACATCAAGTAGTAGTTAACATGGCGGATCAAGCTAAATGGTTCACAACTTCAGTGAGGGCACAGTTTGAACCAGAGGGAGAGCATGAGAGAGGGAGCAGCAGAAAATCAAAGAGTAGGATTCCAGAGATTTTTCTAGTATTTCTCTAGTGTTGGATTGGCAGGAGACAGGAGGTTGAATTATCTGCAGAGAGGGTCATGGAAGCTAGTGCGAATTGCCAAAAACCTTAGTGCAAGTTGTTCGAAGAACCACAGATCAGTAGCCAGAGGCTGGATCTATTTCTAGGAAGAGGTGCAAGTGGTTTCTAGTGACAAAGGGAGGTAGGATGGCTCACTTGGAGCCAATTTCTAGGCAGTACGAACTTTCCCAGGCCCAGCGGTGTGAAGTCCAAGCTGCGGTGCAAGTAGCCAATGTGGGGTTCGAGCAGGAAAAGAGAGGTCGATTTATTTAGCAGAGGAGTCTAAGATCTCCAGATTATTTTGGCAAGATATTTGCTGGAGGATTGCCAATTGGGCATCTAGTGTTTATTTCTGGTAGCATCGAATGTGCTCTAAGTCTCAAATTTTGCAGGGAGGCTTGGGCACATGTATTCCAAAGAACCCAGAAAGCGTTTTGGGAAATTCCACCCAAAAATAGTTTTATTAAAATAATTAATTATTTTTAATGGGACCCTAAGTCTAAACTTAGGAAAATAAAATAATTAATGGGTATTAATCTAACTGTGGGTGTAACTTCTAGAAGAAGACAAGGATCAAGCATAAATGATCTTAGCCATTGATTAGCTTCTAATCTGGGTCGTTGAATGTCAACGAGGAGATTATTTAAGGAGGCTTGAGGGTCATTTGGAAAGACACATAGAGAGTTCAGAAGTTCGATTTTCTAAAGCAGAGCAGCTGCTGGGAGAATTTCGATAGTGAGTTGTTGCAATGAGGAGCAGGGAGAGTTTGGTTGGAGAGTCTTCTCCTGAGCCAGGATACGTAGCAGAGAGGCAGAGAGACACTAGAAGGAGGCAGCGTAGTACCCAGGAGGGGTTGATGTTGAGCCAGAAGGGCTCACGCAGAGGCAACGCAGTTCTCCAAGCAGAAGTCCAAAAATTTACTAGGGTTTGACATTTTGAGTCGGGAGGGTTGATGTTAGAGCTTCGGGGGAGAAAATCGATCCAACGCTGGGGTGAAGCAATGCCTTAGAGGTTGACGCAGGGCCCACACAGGGGCAGCATAGAAATAGCTGGGGACATGTTGGTTCAGCTGCCGAATCAGCCGAGACTTGCTGGGTAGAGTGAGGTAATCTCACAAATTTCTTCTGCCAGTCATATTTCTCTGTAACTGGATTGTCGGAAGGGCATCCAGAAGTTGTATTTAGAAAACTACTGCATAATAATAAAACCCTCAGATCTGCTGCACTGGTTTTCCCGCATTGGGTTTTTCTGGGGACGTTTGTCCAAAAACAACTGTCATTTGTGTGTATCTTTCTCTATTGTTCAGTTTCTTGTTTCGACATATTATTTAAATGTAGGCTGTAGTGTATGTATTTCGATGTTTGTCGTAGGAAACTGCAAATAACTTGTTCATGTAAATCTAACAAGTAGAAGAAATATCATCAGTGTTGCAGTAGGAATTCTCGGGTTTAAGGAATTTTCACATGGTATCAGAGCGAGTGCAGGTGAAGCAAGAAGAATAGTGCCAAAGAACCCAACGCTAAGCAGAAAAGGAGATCGAAAAAAGCTGCAGGAGGCAGCAATTCGAATTCCCAGAGGTGTTTGCGAAGTCCAATCCGGGAGGGTAAAATTGCGAGGCAATCTCTCTCTAAGTGAGTCAATAAAGAGAAGAGCTTCCAGATCAAGATCTTGTCATGCAAAAAGGCGTAGCAGTGAAGCCTCAGTGTGAGGAAGAGCTGATGGGACGCAGTTTTTCCGCAGGCCATTTTGCTAGGCAGAAAGACGTCAAAAGAGAAGAGAAGCATTGTGAGGGAATTTTTTCCTCAGAAGACTTCCTGCCAAGAAGTCCGTTTTCTTATTGGCTGAGCAACAGCAGTAAGAAGCAGAGAGGAGCAGTTCGACAATTTTCGTGGCAGAGATGGCAACCAGTGGATTGAGGGATCAGGATAGACTAGATGGAGCATCCAACTATGTCATCTGGAAGGCAAGGATGTCATTCCTTCTAGATGAGCATGCTCTCAAGACATATGTCGAAGACGTGGTGGTTGTGCCTGCAGATGCAGATTTGCTGAAGAAGTACAAGGCTAAAATGGTGAAGGCAAAGAGAATAATCCTTAATGGAGAGAAGGATCATGTAGTCTGTCACATCGCTAGCAGAGGAACTACTAAGGAGATGTGGGATGCATCGTCTACGCTGTATCAGGGATCTTCTGAGCAGCAAAGGATGTACTTAGAGCAGAAGCTGAGATCTACTCAAATGCAGAAGGGGGAGTGCGTAGATCTGTTCCTCACGAAGCTTCAGAAGACCCGAGATGAGTTATCAGTTGTGGGGTCTACACCTCAAGATTTCAAGGTTGCTAGACTGGTCCTCAACTCCGTTTTAGATGAGTGGCAAGTCTTTGTCCAGAGTATCTTGGGCAGGGCAACTTTGTTGAATTGGGATGGGATGTGGGCAACTCTCAAGCAAGAGGAGTTGAGGAGAGACTTGGTCAAGTGTAAGCTTGATGAAAGCAGCAATAGTGGGTCGAAGCCCAAGAAGGAGGATGAGAATGCAACCCTTGCATTGAAGGGGCAGCCGGAGCAGTGGAGGCAGAAGAAGGACATCTCGAAGATAAAGTGCTTCAGGTGTGGCGAGATGTGTCACTACGCAACACAGTTTCCTCTCAGAAAGAAGGACAAAGATGAGAAGCACAATCCGAAGGCTACACCTACGAAGATTGAGGAGGAGGAGTTCGCCATGACAGCTTAGATACCTCCAGGAGGGAGGTGGGCTGATTTAGAGTTGTAGTTCGAAAGAGCTACAGATGGGCAAGATCCTTGAGGAACCCACCTCTCGAATCAATTCCTTTCTACGGGAGCCCAGATTAGAAGTAGCAGGATGGACTAGTGTCAGATGGTGTCGAGGAGTGCCGGAGAGACAATTGCAGTGGCTAGGAGCGCCAGAGGCTGAATGACACAGAGCAGAGTTGGCAGCAGTGCAGATGGCACAGAGCAGAGGTCAGCAACAGCGCAGTAGATTCAGAGGGTCAGTGCAAAGACTAGCAGCAGTCAGGCTCTAGCATTCACATGGTATCATATTGAACATAGTTAGCTCAGTAATTTGGGTTGTTTTTCCGTTGCTGATACAGTAGCAGTAGCAGTTTGCAGTGGACATGCCAGCAGCAGCACGGATGCAAAAACTCAGAGGGAGTTGCAGTATGGATGCAGTGTTGACAGTGGTAGGGTCAACAACAGTATAAATGCAACATTTGCACAGTGATTGTTGGGCAACATGTCAGACATCAGCAACACAGAGAGAGATGTTATAGAACAAAGTAATGCTTCAGTGGGTTGCATTACTAGAGCACATTCCTCGCTAAGAAGGAGTGTTGATTTCTAATAGCATAAGAAGTGATCTAAGTCTCAAATTTTGCAGGGAGGCTTGGGCACATGTATTCTAAAGAACCCAGAAAGCGTTTTGGGAAATTTCACCCAGAAACAGTTTTATTTAAATAATTAATTATTTTTAATGGGACCCTAAGTCTAAACTTAGGAAAATAAAATAATGAATGGCTATTAATCTAACTGTGGGTGTAACTTCTAGAAGAAGATAAGGATCAAGTAGAAATGAACTTAGCCATTGATGAGCTTCTAATTTGGGCCATTGAATGTTAACGAGGAGATTATTTAAGGAGGCTTGAGGGTCATTTGGAAAGACACGCAGAGAGTTCAAAAGTTCGATTTTCTGAAGTAGAGCAACTGTCGGGAGAATTTCAATAGTGAGTTGTTCCAGTGAGAGGAGGGGATAGTTTGGTTGGAGAGTCTTCTCCTGAGCTAGGATACGCAACAGAGAGGCAGAGAGACACCAAAAGGAGGTAGCGGAGTACCCAGGAGGGGTTGAAGCTGAGCCAGAAGGGCTCACACAGAGGCAACACAGTCCTCCAAGCAGAAGTCCGAAAATTTGCTGGGGTTTGACATTCTGAGTTGGGAGGGTTGATGTCAGAGCTCCGGGAGAGAAAATCAATCTAGCACTGGGGTGATGCAGTGCCTTATAGGCTGACACAGGGCCTATGCAGGGGCAGCGCAGAAATAACCGGGGACACATTGGTTCAGCTGCCGGATCAGCCAGGACTTGCTGGGTAGAGTGAGGTAATCTCACAAATTTCTTCTGCTAGTCGTATTTCTCTGTAACTGGATTGCCAGAAGGGAATCCAGAAGCTGTATTCAGAAAACTACTGAATAATAATAAAACCCTCAAATCTGCTGCATTGGTTTTCCTGCATTGGGTTTTTCTAAGGACGTTTGTCCAAAAACAACTGTGTCATTTGTGTGTATCTTTCTCTATTGTTCAGTTTCTTGTTTCAGCATATTATTTAAATGGTGTAGGCTGCAGTGTATGTATTTCAATGTTTTCCATAGGAAACTGCAAATAACTTGTTCATGTAAATCTAACAAGTAGAACGTCGACCATATCCTAATGATGCGATTAATCCAAAAGACATTTATATACAATATGGATCACAAAAGTATCAGATCAAACAAGTAGAAGAAATATCATCAGTGTTGCAGTAGGAATTCCCAACTTTAAGGAATTTTCACGTCCAGATTATTGTACTCTCAAATTTGCAGCATAATAATAAAATAAACCCTCATTTGCTACACTATTTTCCCTTCAGGGTTTTTCTAGGGACTTTTCAATCCAATAATATTGGTGTCTATTTTTATGTGTGTGCATCTATTTCTTAGTTCCTAATTTTACTTTCGCAACGTATTTTTATTGCGAAGAATTGTAGTGTGATTTATTCGTTATTTGTCATAAAACAAATAAATTGCTAATCAGCTAGAAGAATAAATTCTAGTTACTACAATTTAATGAAATTTTATATGGTATCAAAGATTTATTGATTAGATCAGAGGCGAAAGATCGGCAAATCGTGCAATTTCAGAGGGAGATATGAAGCACATGGTTCAGATCTGTGCAGGCTAAACCATGGGTGTGAATTGCAGAGGTAGAGGGTTTAATTTCCAGATCCAGTTCGAAGGAAAAGTTCGAATAGCCTCAAAGCAGAGTTTGCAGGTAGTGTGCTTGCCAGAAAGCAATTCTAGTGAGCAGATCAGTTGATTTGCAGAGCAAATCTGGGCAAAGAAGATTTGCAACAAGGGTTGCAGATGCAAATCTGCGTAGGGCAGGAAGAGAAAAGCACACAGAGGAAGAATTTCTAGAAATTCTTAGAGGGTTTCCAGCTCTAGCTCCAAGGAGGAGATCTGTGATTTCCAGTAAGAGAAGATTGTGCAGAATTGCCAGTCTATCTAGTGTGTGCTTCAAGAGCAGCAGATCATGTGTCATTCTGGAGAAGGACTTCCAGAAGCTAGAGCAAGCTACCCAGTAGTGGAGTAGTAGGTAGTGAGAGTCGAAGGACTTCCAGAGGCAAGCATGAGAAGATCTACACATTCCTAAGGGAGTGCGAGTAGCAGAAAAAGGCCAAGCAGGTAAGAGAAAAAGATTTCCAGATCTAGTCTCCAATTTATTTGATTTTTGCAGAAATTACCACAACACGACTTAGGGATCAAGACAGACATGACGGAGCCTCTAATTTTGGTGTATGGAAGGCCAGAATGCAATTCCTATTGGATGAGCATGGTTTGAAGTAATTCATGGAAAATGTCATGGCAAAGCCAATAGATCCACAATAGTTGGCAACCTTCAAGAAAGAAATGGCCAAAGCTAAGAGAATGGTCCTGAATGGTGTTTGGGATCATGTCATCTTGTATATTGTAGAAAAGAATATGAAAAAGGACATGTGGGATGATGTCATAAATTGGTACTAGGATTCGTCTAAGAATCGTAAAATGATTCTCAAGGAGAAGTTGAGGACCACTAGGATGCAGAAGGGTAAGGGCGTTACTTCTTATCTCACCGGACTTCAAAATGTATGGGATGAACTTGGAGTCATTGGAGAAAAACCGTTTGATGATGATCTAGTGCGCAAAACTCTAAATGGGTTTTCCAAGGAGTGGCATACTTTCATCCAAGTTATTTTTGGGCGAGATGCACTCCTAGGATGGGATCACTTATGGAGTGACTTCACTCAGGAGGAGTTGAGACTCAACCTTACAGAAGGTATTATTAGCGGTAGTAGCAAAGGATCAAAAGTGGAGGAGGAAGAGAAGAACATATCGCTTGCAAGTAAAGGGAAGGCGAAGAAGGGTCCCAGTCAGGGATAGAACTCAAAGGGAGGTGAGAAGAAGAAAAAGGACCTGTAGAAGGTCAATTGCTTCATATGTGCTGAATTTGGTCACTGCGTCACCTAGTGTCCCAATAGAAAGAAGGACAAGAAGGGGCAGGAGTAGACAACAACCTTGACAGAGATAGATGAGTTGACCTCCAGGTTGGAGGAGTTCCCATTGATAGTAGTTATTGTTCATTTGTGGTAGCATCAAATGTGATCTAGCCATGAAAATTGGTGGAGAGGCTAAGGCACATAAGATCTCCAAGACCCAGAAATCATTTGGGGAAATTCCAACCGGTTGGAGAGATATTAAAATAATTGATATTTTTAATGGGGTTCCTAAGTCTAAACTTAGGAAAATTAAAATATTAATGGGTATTAATATAAAACTGGGTGAGAATGTTCTAAATGACATGGATCAAGCCAAATCTAATCTTATTCGTTGATTAGGGACTTAATCTCAATCGTTGAAGACTCAACAGGAAAAGTATAAGAGGAGGCTTGAGGGTCAGTTGGAGATACACCAAATTGATCAGTCAATTCGATTTTCTGAAGTGGGGTTTGGTGAGAGAATCGAACTAGTGATTTGTTATAGCGAGGGGTAGTTCGACAAAAGGCCGAGAATACATAGCAGAGAGGCAGAGATAGTGCCAGAGAGACAACACAGAGCCTGGGAAGGCTGATGCAGATGCTTAGGAGGCCAACATGGGTTATGCAGAGGGCCAGGGGATTGACGCAGAGAGTCAAGTGGCTGACGCAAAGGCAGTGGTAGCTATAGAGAGGCTATGTAATATTCCTAATAAGCCATGGCTAATTGGAATATTCAATTTTTGCCTTCTATAGTTATTTGTATATAAAAAGTGAGGAAGGGGGACATAACTCACTTTAGAATAAAAAGTCGCTTCGTAGGTAGCACAACGTTGTGACTTAAAGGGGAGCCAAGGGGGCCAAAGGGGGATGCAGAAATGGAGCCCACGCAGACACATGGAGAGACTGTGCAGGAGGGAAGAACATGTGGCAAGAGGAGAAGCACGTAGGAGGAGGTGAGCCTAGGGATTGTGAGAGGCAGAAGCTATAAAATAGAGAGGAGCCCCCTCATTTTGGATCATTCAGTTATGTGCATTTTGAACTAGTCGTTTCGACTTCTGAAAAAGCTGGCTATTTAGCTAGTCTGCAGCACTGTTTAGTGCATTGACTGTCTCCATTCGGAGCAGTGAAACGGGAATCGGCGATTAATCGGAAAAATCGCGATTCAGACTCGGCTTGGCCATGAAACGATCCGAACTGAATCTTTGCGAGTCGGCTCGGCCATGAAACCCTAGAAACCACAGAAACCTTAACACCTGCTTCTCCATTTTTGTTTCCTTCTGGAATTTCGTCTGATCTGGGGACATTTAAAATGGGTATTTCGAGATTACTGTTCTCTGACCGCTTGGCCTTTCCTCTATAATTTTTCCGTTCGGGTTCCGGTTTTGGGGTTTTGATCTGTGGTTCTTCAAGGATTTCGCCGCAGCCGACTCTGATGTCGCCACCGGTGAGGGAAATCGGGGCGAACGGTCCAATGGCGAGTGACAAGCCGATCCATGTCAGTAAGATCTGCCAAATGCCGGGCAAAAGGCAGCCGTAACTGAAGATTAAGATTCCTGTTGCTATGCAAAATGCTGCGTGTTTTCTGTCGATTGAAGCAGATTGTTGGGGAGCGGGTATGGAGGATGCCTGCAACTGAAAACGTGGCCTTGGGTCTTCGTCGTAGTAATCCATATCTAAACTGAAATATCAGACGAGCATGTTAATATATCACTGATTGATCCGAGCAAATGCACTGGTTTTAAATCAGCGGGGAGTCGCTTTGGCAGATCAGAGACCTTAATGAGCGATAGTTTTAAATTCAACAGATTTTTTCAGAACTGCGTGGGTTTGCTTTGGCAGATCAGCATTCTCACTGAGTGATAGTTTTAAATTCAATAGATTTGTTATCACTCAGGTTGTCCCTTTTGACTCCTAAAGGGATACGGCCGAGGTAACCACAAACCAACTTTGGACTGCAGGCCCTAGCCTACCTGCAGTCAGAGAGGGCTCTCTCTTTATGATTTAGCTTTGTTGAAAGGGATGATTTTAGGCTAGATATGATGCACAGGGGTTTTGATTGAGTTTTGGTGGGAAAACTGACACTTTCAGGTAGAGAGGCAGAGTACAGTCTGAATCTTTCAAGCCATTGGGCATGGAGTCGAAGAGGGGAACTGCTGGTGTGTTTCCTTAATAACAGTGAGGGAACATGGAGCAAGATAACTGAGCTTGAAGCAATTTTCAGGTTTAAGGGATGAACTGAATGCTAAAGAAAGAGAGGCAGTTAAGAATCTCTCCAACAGATTAGCAAAGAAGGTAACAGGGCGCTACCTAGGGGCAGTTAAGAATCCCTAGGTAATTGGCCAACACAGGTGAATTGGGGTAAACATGAGCCAGAAGGAATTCAATATTCATAACCAATTCATTCAGAGGAAAACATCAAGAAACAACAGAAATTGAGCATAGAGAGTATTTAAACTAATTCTAGGCTATTCCTTTTTTCTGCTATTTAGATAATGGCAAACACATAAACAGAGATAAGAGGCACTTATTGCTTCAGGCCGCAGCGCAGGAATTCCATCTTCAACTCTTCAAAACATTCATCAACAACAGATAGTTCGCTCTCCAAGCTTTAAGCAATCTTTGATTACAGAAAAATTCAGGTATACACAGCGAGTCCCTAGTGAAAATTCTCAATTAACCAACCCTTAAAACTATACAGAGGGTGGTATATATAGGGCAAAAACTCTCTGCAGAGTTCCTTTATTACATCTTGACCTAATTTGGTCATAAAACATGACTACTTAGCCTAATCCTATCCAGAAATAAATGCAAAAAATATCTCGGGCCGTGCTCAGGGCCGATGTATCAAAACTGAATAAATGATGCTGTCCTTGGTGGCTTGCTGCAGTGTTTTCTGCAATAAATGAGTATGGGTTTCTTCTTTCTTGTTGTCCTGGTGCTTTGAATGCCTTGATGGTGATTTGAAGGCAAGGATGGGCTGATGCCTATTGATTTGACTTTTTGGGGGCTTCATCAATGTTCAGGTGCCTCGAGCCCCTAAAAAATCTTGACTGATACTTTCTGGTGTCTTTTCTTCCACTGATACTCTCTGACAAAATCTGGACTGCTGATTTGATGTGCTGCGGGTCTAATCACCAGTAAATGGCCGTTGTTCGGCCTCTGTATCATCTGGAATGATCTTTTGCTCCTTTTGGTATGCTCTGTGAAGAAAACGGATCATTTTTGCGCCTTTTCGGGCTTCCTGGGGCCGCATGGTGAGAAGATTCCTTAAAGATTCCCTGAAGATTCTCCATTTCGGCCTAAAAAATCCTGCAAATCGCTCATCAAAAACTGCCTCAGAATTGGATTTCGGGGCTCCGAAGTGCGACTTTCGTGCCTCTGCGCCCAAAAAAGTGCTGATGATGTCAGCATGATGTCAGCATTGTACGGCGGGTGACGTCAGCAGGGCGACGTGGCGGGATGATGTCAGCATGACGTCATCACGTACGGATGATGACATGGCAGGTACGGTGGCGGGGACACGTGGCAGTGACGTGGCAGGAGGCCACGCAGGCAGGTGACTCATCGGGTGACTGGACAAGGGGTGACGTAAGCAGGGACTGTGCAGGGGGTGACGTGGGGTATGACGTCACAAGGTGGTAAGCGGTTTCTGGCGCACCGCTTATGGGCAAAGGTGGTTTCGGGGGAGGGGGCTCCGCCACACCCCAGAGCCTGACGCGTGGCGGGAGTACGGCGGCAAAACCGCCGAACTCCCGGACGCTAAAGCCCGGGCGTGTCGGGGATGGGGATGCCCGCCAGCCGTTGATCTGTGGGGCGGGCGATCCAACGGTTGGCGGCGATCGCGAGGTAACGGCGGGTTAGCGGGTGGGAATATTCGCAGGAATATTCCAAGTTTGATATATCGCGGCGGATGGGTTTTAGACTTAGGTTTAGTGGGTTATGGGTTTTAATAAAGGGCGCATTAATGTATTTACAGTCGGACTTAGGGATATGAGTGAAATATGGGTTTTTGACATGCGGGGTTAATATATTATGCACAGAATGAGGGGAAAAAGGCGCAAAAAATGGGTTTTTGAAGGTTTTTAGGGGTTTTTGGTTTAGGGAAGAGGTTATTATTCTGACCAGATGTCAGAGTAATCCCTGGACACGGATGGGCTAAAAACAGTCCCAGATGGACTGTGATTTCCCTGACTTAGTGAATAATATGGCTATATTGCCAGGGAGGGGTATTTACATAGGGGAGTTTTATATACATGATTTAAATAGGGGAAAGGGGAAAATTGTTAGGGAGTTATATAATAAAGTTAATAGTTAATATGGAGATGAAAAGAGGGCGCTAAGGTATGAGACCTTAGGCCATTTTGGGGAAAAGAAGACTCACAAACACTGAGTGAGCAATCCTTGAGTGAAGCAGATGTTCACCAAGGCACATGTCATGGAAATGATGAAACTGAGAGGCTCAAGCAGATCTTGACCTCTTGGGGGATGAGAAGAAAGGGGAGGTTAGTGAATCTCCAGCTTGAGTACCTCCAATTGAAAAACTGCCTCAAACCGAAAAATGGATTGCTTATCAAAATTGGAACACAGCAGTGGCACTTAGACTAGCACCCTCTTATGGACACTTCTTTGGCCATCTGTATCAAATATGGAGCATTGCAGCATGCATAGTACGACATATTTGGCATGTAAAAATGTCGATCATGAAAGATGATTAACCTGCTGCAGCAGGAGGCTAACAAGATTTTTTCAGGACTACTTGTTCATAGGTAAATGTAAGTATCTGAATCGGAATCCAAGATGGCGCTGAGTTGAGAGGGCTCAGCCTTTAAGGGAGCTGGCGCCGACCTCTGAGGGCAGACAATCTTTGAATTTGAAGAACTAACAGGTTATTATACGTACGCGAAGTGTAGTTCATATGGGAGATCTAAAGCCATCTGGCTATTCGAGCATTGTCTATCATATGTATATGTGTCGTGTTGAAAAAATAAAAAGACCATGAGGTTAGGTTAGCTTTCACTCATGTTATTATTATTCAATAGTATTATGCACGATTTATTTTTTTAAAGCTTCGTCAATATATTTTTATTTATAGTTAGAGATACTACACGGTGAACTTTTCATATTAAAAACAAAACAAATAGTTTGGGAAATCATGTATTCAACGAGGGATAACCATGAGACACCATTATTAATTTATTATAAGAAGTCAAAAATTATCAAAGTGAGATTACTCTAAGATTATGCAAAATAAGGCAATTATAGCAGAAATGTTTGCAAATCAACCGCCTCTATTTGGCTCTGAAACAAACCCACTCAAAAGTGCAAAAATGTGCTCCATAGTAGCATTTCATAAACCCATTAACTTTGTTGAAGTCACAAATGCAAGAAAACAGTCTAATAACAGATGTTACAAAACCCTCAATCTTAAACCAAGCATGTAGTGCTTTAGGTTGTGAACTCAGTGCTTTGGATCATGTTTGGACTCATAACATATATGAGATACTTATTTATTCATGATATTTTGGACATCTATTGATATTATGCATTGTTTGGACATGCCTTTACCCAAGATTAATGAAAAACGGTTTTTTTAATTCAATATACAAGGTTGCACGAAACGGGGAAACGGGTACAAGTTTCTGAAACGGGAAGCGATACGAAACGTGACCTCCCCAAATTTTGGAAACGAGGAAACGCGAATATATATATATTAGGACATTTAAGAAATATGTGCAATCATAAAGCATATATGGTAACATTCTAATTTATTACATAATGATAAAATTGTCAATTGTCAATGCATAAACTATAATTATCTAAATTTACATCACATTTACTAATGAATAATCACATAATGAAAATAGAAATATCCAAAATCAGCCACGAGAAATTTCTAATTTTTTGTCTCGTGCTTGTCATAGTCGAATGACCTTAGTGCTCTTGATTAAATACAAGTTTCATACCCTAGTACCCTACATTCTCTTGATTATTGGGAGTCTCCCCTGCATAGAGGGCTTTGTTCTCTCCATTAAATACAAGTTCCATACCCTAGTACAAGATAAAATCCAATGGAAACATTGCAATCCCCCCAATCCTGAAATCCTGAAAAACAGATAAGTCTGCTGGATTTTGAGTGAGACTTAAAATTCTACTTTCTCCATATGAGATCCAATGAGGGTGAAACCACTCTCAAACATCCTGAGTCATTTCATGGTAATGTTAAAAATTTAAGTAAAATGATGAAAATGAAAAATAAAGGAGAATATCACTTTTACTTTAAGAATTTAACATTACCATGAACTGCATAGCAACACTAGGGAAAAAGTTCACTTTTATAACTTTAGACAGGCATCTGGAAGCAACTAGAAGTCACTAGGCTAATGTAAGAATAGATTTAGAAAACAAATAATAAAAAAATAAAAAAACACAAGTAAATGTTGAAACGTGGGTCGTACGGCCCTGAAACGCGTTTCAGGCCGTACTGGCCACGTTTCAGTTTCGTGAAACGTGGCAGTATGGCCTGAAACGCGTTTCAGGGCCGTACCAAACGCGTTTCAGCGTTTTGTACTCGTTTCCGTACGGAAACGCCCTCCTACCCCACGTTTCCTGCAACATAGTCAATATATGTGTATATTTTTATTTAATGAATTCAACGATTTTTTTCCGATTTTTTCCCGATTCGATTAAAACTCTTCTCTCTTTTGCCTCGCCGATTTATTGCCGATTCCGAGTCTGGTAACATTGGTTCGGAGATCTCACCCTTAGCCCCGGGGGACTTCGTGTGCCTGCTCGGGCAAGGTATTTCTATTGGCATTTCAGCAGTAGATACATCAGCATTTCAGCAACAGTAGTGGCAGCGTTTTGGAGGACTGCACAACACTAGGAGAGGGACGCAGTTCTGAAGGACTGCGCAGTACTGTGAGAGGGACGCAGTTCTGGTTTGGGGGTTTGCAGGGTGTGTTGTGCTAAGAGATAGATCAGGGGATCAGCCCTTGCAGCTGGAGAGTTTTTGGCAGGAGTTTCAAGCATATTTCTGGAGGGTTGCATTCAGTGGCAGCGCAGAGCACTGGGAGACTGTGCAGAACCCCAAGGGGGGGTGATTTTCGGCAGTCGGCCATTCTAGGAGAGCTTTCTAGGTTTTTTTGGGTTTCTTGAGTAGAGCCCGAATCCAGAGTTTCAGCTTTTTTCGAGGAGGGGAGCAGCCCCAAATCATCATTTGTTTCCTAGCAGCAACAACAACATCCACGCAGAGAGGCCATTCTTGTCATTCTGAGAGTATTTCTTCACTTGCCTTGTGCAAGTCGAGATGCCATCTGTCTAATCACCTCTTGTACTCATTATATTGCTCAGTATAATAAAATGGCTTAGCATTTCTCGCTGCATTTCTTGTGTATCTGCTTATATTTCTGGTTTACATTATTATTTGCTGTTCCACTGTTATTTTATCACTTCTCGGTTATTATATCATTTTCATATATTTGGTTGGAGTTTTTTCTGGGGTTTGAGGAATATTCTGGGTTAGGAATATTACAGTGGTATCAGAGCATAGATCTGGCTTAGCCTGTGGAGCTAGCAATCTATGACACCAGGGAAAAACCCTACATTTGTTACAGAGGTAGGAGGTATAGAGACACTGGACGTAGGTTGGAGAATACCTACAGGGAGGGAGACTGTGTTCCTGTGGTGGACGCAGAACAGGTGGAGCCTATGGTAGACACAAAACAGGGAGAGCCAGTAGCGGACGCAGGACAGATGGCCGACGAGGACGGGAAGAGATTTGCGGATAAGCTCCTCAAATCAGTGTAGGATCTGTCGAGGTAGAGTGAGGTGATTACGCAGAGATTCACGGCAGTTGAGGCCAGACAGCGTGAGAGCCCACGAGTTTTTCAGATTGGTGAGTGATTAGGTGCATCCCATCACTTGCCAAAGCAGCGTGATACTGCACAGCAGGTGGCCTCACATGCTCCTACACGCTCTACCATGCCCACTTTCTTAAGAGCAGACACGGGGGCCGTAGCCCAGCAGGAGGCAGAGCCCGAACATATGGGCGATTATTTTGCAGAGTACCAGGCCTATGGGCAGGAGTTCAGGGAAGCCCTCTCATTCAGAGATTTTGTTCAGCTCCAGTGGGATAGCAAACCCCGCGACCATCACAGAGGGTACCGGCATTACCATGATGGCGACACCCACCGTGCAGCGAGTAGATTCCACTTGCCTATGTTTGATGGCTCATCAAATAGTTCGGCAAAGTCTTGGGTGGAGAAGCTGGACATTTATTTCCAGCTTAACCAGATGTCGGAGGTAGAGGCCATCAAGGTGGCAACATTGCATTTGGATGGCGAGGCCCAGGATTGGTGGTTTCATGGGATGGTTACACTGGGGCACTCCACAGTGACGACATATGCCGAGTTTACCAGGTGATTGATGGAGCGATTTGATCGGACGGATCCAGAGCAGCATTTCGTTGAGCTGACGAGGCTCAAATAGACAGGGAGCCCAGAGACCTACATTGCAGATTTCTTGAGGGTCTCCGTGATGGTGCCAGACCTATCCACGACACGGAAGGTCTATATGTATGTTGAGGGGTTAGCAGAGCCACTTTGGAGTCTAGTCTGATACACTAGACCAGCCACACTCCAGGACGCTATCAACAGGACCCGGGACTTATAGGATGTATTACCCAGGACCCGGACACCTTACCCGCAGAGACAGACTTTCCAGTCTAAGGGGAAGGGCGTGAGGATTCCACCTCCAAAGGGGAATCCAGGACGAGTACAACTTGATGATGATGCCAGGAGGGAGCTGAAGAAGAAGCGGTTGTGCTTCATATGTCAGGAGCTGTGGGCAAGGGGACATAGGTGTGCTGCTGGTAAAGCGCATTTTATTGAGGTCTTCTCCGAGAGCAGTGGAGAAGAGGATGACGAGGATGATGGGGAGGCAGGAGATAGCCATGCCATACAGGGACCTTTACCACCTCCACCACCAGCAGCAGGAGGTGCATCATTTGCACCTACCGGAGGGGCCCTTGCAGCATTGCAAGGAGTACCCAAGTATCTGACGTTGCACGTACGAGGGACAGTACATGGCCAGCGCGTATCAGTTTTCGTTGATAGTGGGGCAACCCACAACTTCATCGACGCACAGATGGTTGAGCGGAGAGGTATTCAGACAGAGAGGTTCGATGGGTTTTCAGTATTGGTCTCAGGAGATCAGACCATGACGTGTGCTTGTTATGTCCCAGAGCTTTCAGTGACGATGGGCATCTACACATTGACTGACCACTTTTTCGCGATCGATATTCCGGACACCAACATGACACTGGGTGTTCAGTGGCTTATTACTCTAGGGAAGGTCACGATGGATTGGAAGACTCTAGAGATGGAGTGGGATGATGAGAAGACAGGGAGGCATGAGAAGATACGGGGACAACACACATCCGCCTTAAACTATGTCGGCTCATCGGATGGAGGTAGTCTTTTGGAAGGGAGACATAGAGTGGGCAGTGGAGCTGCGTGCATCAGAGGCAGGGACTACAGGGCAGACGGTACATCCAGAGATCCAGTCCATCCTTGATCGGTATGCCATAGTGTTTGGGGAGATTCCACTGGGACAACCACCGGATCGGGGGTTTGAGCACACTATCGAGCTTGAGCAGGGCATCGAGGCAGTGATCACCACCCCCTATAGGCATCCCAAGGCCTATCGGGATGAGATTGAGCAGGCTATCTAGGAGTTGTTCGCTTTTGGGCACATTCGACCAAGCACAAGTCCTTTTGCTTCTTCTGTGGTGTTGGTGAAGAAGAAGGACAGTACGTTGAGGATGTGCATTGACTACAGGGCCCTAAACAAGAAGGCCCTGAAGAACAGGTATCCCATACCCAAGATCGATGAGTTGATGGACGAGTTGAGAGGGGCATGTTTCTTCTCAAAGATTGATTTGAGATCGGGGTATCATCAGATACGCGTGAGGGAGCAGGACATTCCCAGGATCGCCTTCAGGTGTCACTATGGGCACTTTGAGTTCTTGGTTATGCCTTTTGGGCTAACCAATGCCCCAGCTACATTTCAGTCCTGCATGAATCATATCTTCCGTAGTCACTTGAGGAAGTTTGTGTTGGTATTCTTCGATGATATTCTCATTTACAACAGGACTTCGGAGGAGCATCTCCAGAACATTGAGATAGTATTACGTATCTTACAGGAGCAGCAGTTCTATGCCAAACTCTCCAAGTGTGAGTTTGGGTTGACGAAGATGTTGTATCCGGGACCCATCATAGGGGTGGACGGAGTGAGGGTCTACGAGGAGAAGATTAGGGCCATCAGGGAATGGCTAGAGCCGAGAAACGTGACGAAAATTCGAGGATTCATTGGCATTTGCACTTACTAACAGGAGTTCGTCAAAGGTTTCTCACAGCTTGCTGCACCCCTGACAGATTTGACGAAGAAGGGGGCATTCAGTTGGTCCGATACAACGCAGTGAGCCTTTGACAGGTTCAAGGAGGTTATGAGCAGCTACCCAATTGCTTGCATTGCCAGATTTTACGCAACCTTTTGTTTTGGAGTGTGATGTGTCGGGAGAGGGGATTGGCGTAGTATTGATGCAGGGAGGCCACCCTATAGCCTTCGAGAGCAGGAACTCCTTCCGCACGAGAGGTTGTATTCTATATACGACAAGGAGATGCTGGCCATCATAGATGCATTGGCTAAGTACCGACAGTATCTGGTGGGTAACAGGTTCAGGGTGAGCACTGATCACAGCAGCCTCAAGTTCTTTTTGGAGCAGAAGCAGCTACAGGAGAGGCAGCAGAAGTGGATCAACAAGATCCAAGCATATGAATTTAACATTGAGTATGTCAAGGGTAAGAACAACGTGGTAGCAGATGCCCTTTCACGTAGACCAGCCACGTTGTCTCTTATGAGCTTGGATACAAACTGGAGGGCTCGACTCTTAGTAGATTACTCCAAGGACAGGTTTGCATGTGAGATTCTGGACGGACAGGTGGCAGATGACAGGTACAGGGTGATCGATGAGATCATCTATTACAGGGATCGGATCTTCTTGACTGAGGGGTCTCAGCTCAAGAAGAAGATACTCTAGGCATCACATGACTCACCATTGGCGGGCCATCAGGGGTTTACCAAAACCTACAGGGCCATCAGAGAGAGGTTCTCATGGAAGGGCCTCAAGGAAGATGTACTCCAGCATGTCAGGGAGTGCGATGTTTGCCAGAGGAACAAGGGGGAAATGAGCCATCCTGCAGGATTATTGCAGCCTCTTCCCATTCCGGAGGAGAAATGGGAGAGTATTTCGATGGAATTCATCACAGGGTTGCCCATGGTACAAGGCAAGGATTGTATCTTTGTCGGCGTTGATCGGCTGACGAAGTACGCACATTTCTTTGCCATATCCGCACATTATATAGCAGCACAGGTGGCCGAGCTGTTCTTTAGAGAGATCTTCAGGCTACATGGTCTTCCTAAGACCATCGTCAGTGATAGGGACAGCCGTTTCATGGGCGGGTTTTGGTAGGAGCTTTTCCGATTGGTGGGGATGGAGTTGACACCGAGTACCAGTTATCACCCAGAGACGGATGGGCAGATAGAGATAGTTAACAAGTGGCTGGAGGGCTACTTGCGTAACTATGTCAGTGGGCAGTAGTGAGCATGGTTGAGGTGGTTGCATCTAGGGGAGTACTGCTACAACACTTCACATCACATGTCCATTGGTATGTCACCATTTTATGCCATATATGGGTATCATCCTTTATCTTTTGTTGACGTGATGTTTGGTGATAGCAGGGCTCCTAGAGCCAAGATTTAGATCCAAAAGAGTCAGGATATCCTCCGAGCTCTCAAGGATAACATGGCTACAACACAGAACTAGCAGAAGCTGTATGCTCACAGGGGTCGGGTGGAGAGGCAGTTTGAGGTAGGGGACATGGTCTACCTATGATTACAGCCATACAGACAGTCGTCACTGAAGTAGAAGGGGGCTGAGAAGCTCAAGCCCCGCTTTTATGGGCCATACAGGGTGATACACAGGATTGGACAGGTTGCATAGGAGTTGGAGCTGCCCCAAGGCAGCAAGATTCATAACATTTTTCATGTATCATGCCTAAAGAAGGCATTGGGGCAGCAGGTGACAGTGAAAGATGAGCTACCACCCATGGATGACGAGGGGCATTTGGTATTGCAGCCGGAGGCTATCATTGATACCAGGGAGAGGCAGCTGCGGAGTAGGACGGTCCAGGAATTCTTGGTGAGGTGGAAGAATTTGTCGGATGAGGATGCCACTTGGGAGAGTGAGAAGATCTTGCAGCATCCATCACTTCAGTTGCTTGAGGACAAGCAACATTTTGCCGGGGGAGACTGTAATATTCCTAATTAGCCATGGCTAATTGGAATATTCGATTTTTGCCTTCTATAGTTATTTGTAAATAAAAAGTGAGGAAGGTGGACATAACTCACTTTAGAATAAAAAATCACTTCCTAGGTAGCACAACGTTGTGACTTAAAGGGGAGGCAAGCGGGCCAAAGGGGGACGTAGAAATGGAGCCCACGCAGACACATGGAGAGACTGCGCAGGAGGGAAGAACACATGGCAAGAGGAGAAGCACGCAAGAGGAGGTGAGCCTAGGGATTGTGAGAGGCAGAAGCTATAAAATAGAGAGGAGCCCCCTCATTTTGGATCATTTAGTTATGTGCATTTTGAGCTAGTCGTTTCGACTTCTAAGCACGCTGGCTGTTTAGCTAGTCTACAACACTGTTTAGTGCATTGAGTGTCTCCATTCGAAGATCTCACCCTTAGCCCCGGGGGACTTCGAGTGCCTGCTCGGGCAAGGTATTTCTATTGGCATTTCAGCAGTAGATACATCAGCATTTCAACAGCAGTAGTGGCAGCATTTTAGAGGACTGTACAGCACTAGGAGAGGGACGCAGTTCTGAAGGATTGCGCAGTACTGTGAGAGGGACGCAGTTCTGCTTTGGGGGTTTGCAGGGTGTGTTGTGCTGAGAGATAGATCAGGGGATCAGCCCTTGCAGTTGGAGAGTTTTTGGCAGGAGTTTCAAGCATATTTCTAGAGTTTTGCATTCAGTGGCAGCGCAGAGCACTAGGAGACTGCGCAGAACCCCAGGGGGGTGATTTTCGGGGTTCGGCCATTCGAGGGAGAACTTTCTGGGTTTTTCTGGGTTTCTTGGGTAGAGCCCGAATCTAGAGTTTCAGATTTTTCCGAGGAGGGGAGCAACCCAAATCATCATTTGTTTCCTAGTAGCAACAGCAGCATCTACGCAGAGAGGCCATTCTTGTCATTCTGAGAGTATTTCTTCACTTGCCTTGTGCAAGTCGAGGTGCCATCTGTCTAATCACCTCTTGTCCTCATTATATTGCTCAGTATAATAAAATGGCTTAGCATTTCTCGCTGCATTTCTTGTGTATCTGCTTATATTTCTAGTTTACATTATTATTTGTTGTTCCACTGTTATTTTATCACTTCTGGGTTATTATATCATTTGCATATATTTGGTTGGAGTTTTTGTTGGGCTTTGAGGAATATTCTGGGTCAGGAATATTACAGGCTAGCAGAGCTAACGTAGGCCCAAGAGGCAACACTGGGTGATTTTCGTGGGGCAGATTGAGTGCTGGTGAGCTAACGCAGAGCTGAAGGAGGGTGATGCATTCTCTAGTGGGTGACGCAGTTCCAGAGGGAAGCTTGGAGCAGCTTTCGTTGTCCAGCTAAGGAACAGTCACTGTGGGGTTCATCATCCGGTCGCTGATCAGCCGAAATATCTGTCTCTGAAGAGAGGTACTATTGCTGAGGGCATTCTTTGTTGGGTGAGCCATTTTTGGAACCCTAGTTGTATTTAGAAACTACATAATAAGAAAACCCTCATATCTGTTGCATCGGTTTTCCCGCATTGGGTTTTTCCGGGGACGATTGTCCAAAAATAACGGTGTTCCTTGTGTGATTGTCTCAGTTATTTCAGTTGTTGATCTATATATGTGTTGAGGCTGCATTTGTGTTTATTTTGGTATATATATTTATAAATAACTAGTTAATGGAAAGAACAAGTAGGAGATAATAAACCAGAAAATGTAGTAGGAAATTTTGACGTGTCAAACTTAGAAATTTTAACAGTTATAAATCCAAATGGAGGAGCGTGATGCTTCAAAGTTGTAGGATCAGGCAAGATCTATGGAGAGAACATTATTCTTCACATGGATGAATTCCTTTGCTACGGGATCCCGAAGTATAGAGTAGTAGGATCAGTGTTCAGCAGGTGCAGTCAGATCTTGAGGGGCAGTGCAGAGCTAGTTGTAACCAGATATTATAGAGGCATAGTAACATTTGGGCGAAGTCAAATGCTCGATAGACAAAAGAGAGCTAGTTGTAGTCATAGACTCAAGGGGCAGTTGCAGAGCCAATTGTAGGGACACAATAGATCTATAGAGATTGAGTTTCCAGTTGCAGTTGCAGGAAATTGGTGTGATTGGAGGAGGCAGTGTGAATTGCCCAATTGCATGTCGCAGGTGCAATTCCAGCAAGAGCAAGATTCCATGAGGGAGTTTCCATCCTAGAGAGATTTTCCATTTCTGTTTTAGAGGGAGGTTAGGTCAGATTAGACTCACTTCTGCATTAATTGTAGCAACAGTGCTATATAGCAGTAGAGAAATTGCGGCAGCAATGTGAGATAGATCGTAGTATGCACAACAATTGATGGACAGTGTTTTCCAGTTGACTTCTTCACAGTGATTTCTAGTGACAGGGAGTCAAATCAGTATGAGATGTGAAGAAAGTAGGTGAAACTGATGGCAGACATCAACAACGTGTAAAAGAGATATGATGGGGAGAGAACACCTTCCTTGCTAAGAGAAAGTGTTAGTTTATGGATTTTTGGTAGCATCAGATAGGCGTCTAGTCTCAAATGATGTTAAGAGGCTAAGAAACACAAGATCTCCAATACCCAAAAATAGTTTCACGAGATATGGCTCTGAAACACCTTAATTAAATTAATTAGCCAATAATTAAATTATTTCCTAAGTTTAACTTAGGGAAGTTGGTTAATTAAAGTTAATTAATTAAGGATGTTCGAGATTGCTCTAGAGACTTCTATTGATGAAGTCTAATTGATCTTAGTCATTGATGGAGATTTAATCTTGGCCATTGAAGTCTCAACGAGAGATTATAAGTGTATCTCAAATGGATGGAGAGTGAGACATCGAGCATCAGTTATCTTAGTAGATCGAGCTACCCAGTTCACAGCTTCAGTGAGGGCGCAGTTCGAGCCAGAAGGAGAGCATCGGAGAGAGGGAGCAACAGAAAATCAGAGAGTAGGATTTTGGAGAGTTTTCCAGTGTTTCTCCAGTGTTAGTTTGGCAGGAGATAGGAGGTTGAATTATTTGTAGAGAGGAACGCAGAAGCCAGTGCAAATTCCAAGTGGTTTCCAGTGACAGAGGGAGGCAAGACAACTCACTTGGAGCCAATTTCTAGGAAATACGAATTTTCTCAGAGCCAACATTATGAATTCTAGGCTGCAGTAGGAGCAACCAATGCTGGGTTAGAGTAGGATAAGGGAGGCATATTTATTTATAAGAGGAGATCTGCGATCTCCAGATAATTTTGGCCAAATATTTGCAGAAGAAATGCCAGTTGGGCATCCAGATTATTGTACTCTCAAATTTGCTGCATAATAATAAAATAAACCCTCATCTTCTACACTGATTTTCCCATCGGGGTTTTTTCGGGGACTTTTCAGTGCAAAAATATCGATATCTACTTTTATGTGTGTGCATCTATTTCTCAATTCCTTATTTTGCTTCCGCAACGTATTTTTATTGTGAATAATTCAAGTGTGATTTATTCATTATTTTCCATAAAACAAATAAACTGCTAATCCATTAGAAGAATAAATTCAATTTAAGGAAATTTCACAATACATATATGCACATTTTCATTTTGGAAGCACCATTGTAAGCCCAAATAATTCAAGTCAAAAGCCTTGTAGGCCATGTGGAGGCTTGTATTATGGTATCCTTGGACTATTATGGTTGGCTCAGCTAGTTCTACAAGTACCCATTCTCAACTCCTTTCGTCCAATATAGGACTAGAGGACTTATGATGGATCTTCTAGGAATCATGGTTTAGAGGAATCATTGGTTTTGTAGGAGTGATCACACATTGTAAGACTAGTCCAATTAGTATCCCATGTGCACTTATGCCTTTCCCACATGGTTGTTTTAGCGAGTCCATATGCATTCTTTGGCCATGGTATATTCTTCATGTGATAGTTCTTCAACATGTTAGACTCATGTTTTCCAACATTTCACAATTCCCAGGACAATTTGCGAAGCCCAATGCATAGGGTCCCAGGGGTGAAAAATCAACAAATGCTCATCATGCTCCAAAAAATATGCACATGCCATGCTACGTGAAAATTTTGTCGAAATATGAAGGCAACAATGAGATTTTCTCAATCAAATTTGGGAATCCTCCTTTTGTGGCAAGGGTGGATTTAAGAAGTCATTTTAGGGTTCATTCATAAACAAGTGGGACATGCTTTATGTCAAAAATCATCTAAATTCCATTTGAACAAAACCCATGTGCCTAAATTCTCAAATTATTAAAGGCATTGAAGATCTATCATTATGGCTCATTAAATCAAACGGATGACCACACATGTGGGTCTTTTGAGTGCTTTTTAAAAATCCAAAAGTGATAATTGGACAAAGTCAATGAAGGAAAAGGTCAAATTACTCAATCAAAAATCAAATAAGCAAGCAAAAGGGTAAAAATGATCTACTAATCAAGTCAAAGGACCAAATCGACCTTAAAAGGCAAGCCCTGGGGCATCTAAAGAGAGACGTTGAGTGAGGAAAGCAAATCGTTGGGCCTCCCAAGGAATCTAAAATCTATTTCAAGTCAATTCCAAGTGGAATGTTTATTGGAGGTTTTATAACATGTTGACCATGCCTGTGTCAACAATTCCAAGACGCAGAGTACTTGTCAGAAGGATAAATTTTTTCAAACTTATCATCATCATGAAGCTTCCAACTTGTCAATGTAATCCCAAATTCTATTATTTTTATTGTAAAATTATTCTAGTATGGCTATTAAGCCATGTAACAACACCTAGGTAAGATATGATTCTTCCCAAAGGGTTTCACTCTAGGAAGTTTTTTAACCTAACCAAATTATTTATGTTTGTAAACATGAATAATTGGCAGCGTTTTTCTCCAAAATATACCCCAAAGCTAGGGTGGAACTCATTGTTATCTTTTGTAGCATCGGATGGTGTTCTAGTCTCAAACTTTGTGGAAAGGCTAAAACATAGGAGATCTCCAAAACCTAGAAATCGTTTCTGAAAATTCCACTTAGACACAACTCAATTAAATTAATTGATCGATAATGCTGATTATAACCCCATTTTATGGGAATCATCAGAATGCAACGGAACCAAGAACAAACTGTGCGAAACTGACCCTGATGATGAAATATTCCAAGCGAACTCCATCAGACCCCATAAAAATCCTCCAAAACTCTCTGAGCCCATTGATGATGTAATCTACCTCCCACAAACTTGGCTGTCACAATTATTGGAAATCCATTCTAATTACGTCATAAGGGAAACTGAAAATAGGGACATTAAATCTTTAATTTAGCTCTTATAGCTAAAATTTTAAGAATGATAGCTTATAATGAAGGCCTTTGGGGGAAGATAATGAAATCAAAATAAATAATTTAGGCTCAATAAGATAAATTTTTCCCAACAGAATAATATAGGCCTCGCAAGAGAAATCCAGCACAACAAAATCAATTCGGCCCAACAATACTTTCGACCCAGTAAAATAAATTTGTCCCATCAAGATCACTAATTTTGGCCTTGCAAACCAATGGATTTTGGCCTAGCAAGTCAACGTGCAATTTTTTCTTTTTCTCTCCCTAAATTTATGGCTCCAATGATATTAATCTTCAAACCCTCAGGCTGGTAGAAAAACCATCTCTAATACCCCTGTAATATCTTGTTTATTATTTTAGTAAAATTATTAAAAAAAATTACGTGGCAAATTCCATCCAAAACACCATACACATATGCAAAATTTAACACAATAGATGTTGCCAACAAATAAATCGAATTTGCAATAAACCCTGAAAGCAAATGAAAATGGTGCAGCAATAAACTCACCTTTATTATATTAACTGGAATAGTACAATACATGCCAATACATCCACAATTAGCTGAGTTGGGGAATAGTTGAGATTACCTCCAAAATTTTGCTGCAATTTTGATGTTGGACTCCCACAATAATATGCAACTAGAAAATATGCCCAGTTTGGAGGTTTGGATGATCCTCACTCTAATCCTCACATCTGCTTCAAATCTAATCTCTAGCTGATGCCATTGAAGCTCTGTGAGATTTCTAGATGAAATCTCCTCAACAATGGGTTTGGTTTTCATCCAACTCACACAAGGAAACCCAAGTGTTTTCATTCTAGGGCTTACTGAAGCTGAGAACCTTGCTCCCAAACCTCTTCAACAAGAAAAATATTCAACTCCAAGATGTCCCAAATGATTTGCTTCCCCTTTTTTAAAAGATCTAATGGATCCCTCTCCAACCTTCTAGAAGCACTTTATTTTATCATTTTATTTCCATTCTAGAAGGTTCTCCCCTTTACTTTATTAAAATTGACTTAATTTATTTAATTTAAGTCACTTTTCCCCTTCTGGCCTTTTTCTTTAATTAAGCACTTTTTCCCTCTATTATTTAATTAAGTGACTAATTAAAGTCACTTTTAATCTAGGAAAATGGTAAATCTGCCTCTACAATCTCTCCGGCCACTGAAAATCACTTTTTATCATCACATCCTATAGATCTCTTCATTCCGGTTTCAACGAGCTATTACACTAAGGTGTTCCTCCAAATAATCTGCAACCAATAACACCCCTAGTATTTTTTAATTAATATATGTTGATTATAACCCCGTTTTACCGGTGTATAATCATTCTCGCATGAGAGGACACTACTTTCAGGAAATCGAGAGGAAGAGAAAAACATGGAGCTAGGGTTTCTCAGCGCAAAGAGTTTTCTGGTTTCAGCCACCTTTCTCGACTCCTTGGAGGGCTCGAAGGGAAGACTTAAAGACCCTCTCTCATGGCGGCAAGGGCTGGGATGGGACTGTGTGGCTACTCTTCCCGACTCGCCCTATGGCCATCTCACAGAACGCCCCCCCAGCTTTTCTTGGTTCATCTACATGTCGACCCAACAGATTGTGGCTCCTAGGCGACAAAGGTAGCCAACAATTTTTGGCAGGTTTCGAACACAGGAAGTGTACTCTACTGGGGTTTTGCTCAGCGACTACACTGTCTTTCGGGCTTGGGGTTCACCTACCCTCGACAGGCTGCAAGGAGAGTTTTGGAGAGCCCAGGGCGGATTCTGGGCGTTGAAGATGGACTCCGGTAGGTCACTCCCCCTGTCCTCGGGGACTGGTGGCTGGGAATCCAACTCCTACACCTTCCAAGAGATCACCGCACCTGTGAACACAGCGGCAATAGGCAGCCTAATCCATAGCCACTCCACGCATAGCCCCGGGTTTTCGGCTTACTCACGAGCTGTTAAGCCCATCACACTCTATTCATATTGAGCTTTGGCGACGAACAACTCTTCCCCTGTAGCTCAGATACCCCCAGCCTCCAAAGGGGAAGCAGCCTCCTTGTTCCAGAAGACACAGATGGCTTATGGGAACCAAGTAAGCCCAAATTGCTTTCAAATTTTTTTAAAAACTCCTGCAGGGGCCTTTGGTTTACTCTGGGTCTATAACACAGACGAAGTTCTTGATCTGAAGCAAAGCATCATGGGGAAATACAGATACCCAGGCCACTCATAGATCTTGATGTTCGAAGGCAAAATTCTACAGGACCACCATCCCCTGAAGGAGTATCACATACAAGCTGACTCCACAGTTATTCTTAACCTGAGATTGCACGGGGGGGCTACAATCAAGGGCAGAATAGGGCTAGGAGGGGGCACACAGACAGGCTCAGGTTCAAAATAGAAGCAAGCACATGAGAATCTATCTTTCAAGAACATCCTAAAGGGGAAAAAGACAGCCCCTGAACCATCCAAACAGACAGGAAATGCTCGCAACCCTTATATAGTGGAGCAGCTAAACAACAACCCAGAATTAAACATTGATATGCCAGAATCTGATGAGCAATGCGCCTCCTTTGAATCTCTAGCTATTATTTGTCGACTTAACTGCTTTTGGCCCAAACTAGTTGAGCTCTTCCACTGGATTTTAACAAACTAGTCTTTAGATTGTGACATCCACCTCTGCTCCAAAGGTTTCTTTGTTGTTAAATTTCCATCCGCAGAAGCTAGAGACAAAATACTATAGGAAGGACCATGGTTATGGGGTTCAACCGGCCTATTCACCACTCCCTGGTTCCCAGAGTTCGACACAAACACCATGGTCGTCTCCAGGATGCCAGTTTGGGTCCGATTGCACAACCTCCCTCTTCATTTCTGGGAGGACAGAGTTCTGGTTGGTATTGGCAACAGCCTTAGATAGTTCATAAAAAAGGACTCCCAAAGAATAGAGGAAAGGATTTTCACCTATGCACGAATATGTGTCGAGGTTGACCTCAGCAAAGGCCTTCTAGACAACATCTGTTTAATCCACAACAAGGGAATTTGGACATAGAGTTTGGAATACGAGAACGCAGCCTTCAGATGTAGGAATTATAGACAAACAGGGCATTTACACAATTTGTGCCCAGAAGCCAAAAAGGATACCAGAAGGAAAAAGAACCTAGCGAAAAAACCCAAAGGATGGCAATACCCCCCACCTGAACCGAAAGAGGAGGAGGATGAAGCCCCGGAGGAACCATCCCCACAAGAGGAAAGTCAGATTCCAATGGAAGCTGAAACACAAGGGAGATCTCCACAAGATCGATCAGCTGCCAAGAACCACAGGGTACAGGCCGACTTGCTCCCTGACAAGGGGGACATCAGTGGGAATAAGCGCCTCCATACATCAGATACCTCAGACTCTGACAAGGACAACGCCAAATTGGATGCGGAACTCCATCTAGCTCTGGTCTCTTCATCACCATCCCAAGGGGAATGGCACAAGGTTGAGAAAAAGAAGGGGCGGAAAGCATAGCTTCCCCCACCATGTACATTATCTTGTTTCTTCTGCTTGTCTCTGCTTATCATTTGGTCACTGACTTGATGATGCTGCTTTTAGCCAGTACAACATGTAATTTTGTTATTTATTAATCAAAATTACACTTTTCCTTGGAAAAAAAAACCCCATTTTACGGGAATCATCGGAATGCAACAAAACCAAGAACAAACTATGAGGAACTGACCTTGATGATGAAATATGCCAAGAAAACTCCTTCGGACCCCATAAAACTCCTCCAAAACTCTTCAATCCCACTAATGACATAGTCTAGCTCCCATGACCTGGCTGTCACAAATCCTGGAAATTCATTCTAACAGCATCATAAGGGAAACTAAAAATGGGGACATTACATCTTTAGCTTGGCTCTTATAGCTAAAAGTTTATGAAAGCTAGTTTATAATGAAAGTATTTGGGGGAAGATAATGAAATCAAAATATATTAGAAAGATTTCCAAGGAATTTTGTTTAGCCAGGAAAGGAAAAGTGAGTAAGGTGGTTCTTTAGTTTGTAAGGCTTTAGTATAGGCTTTCCCCCTTAATGAAAAATGGGATGCATGGAAGATTGGCCGATGGAACAAAGTCTGGATAGGAAAGACCCCTGGATAGACAGAAAAAGGAATTATAGGCTGTCTAAAGCCTTGTTAACAGTTATTCATCATAAGGGGATTTACAGTATACACACTGGCGTATGCAGCATCAAATGTTGGTAGCAATGTTTGGTCCAGGGGTGGAAGCACAGCATAGAATCTAAACTTGCAAGGAGATATTCGAGAGGAGTGGAAACACAGTGTAAGAGTTCTCAATTCCAGTGTAATATGATTGGTTCAAAATAAAGATCAAATCAAGTAGTCTAAGAACCAGCAGTCTATAGAATACACTGCAAAGCTAGGTGATGCAGCGAAGTTGGAACAAGACCAAGCAGAGGCTAGACTTTGGTGTTGGTAGATTATCTGGAAGCTGGGAAGTCCCTTAAAGGAAAAAATATTTCTATCACTTGCATTAGATAATAAAATCCTTAAAGGAAAAAATATTTCTATCACTTGCATTAGATAATAAAATCTTGTCTTGTGACAATTGTCAAAAAAGGGAATATGCAGGGTCCAGGAAAATGCATTCTGTGCAAGAGAAGCGTGGAGATAGAGGATCATTTGTTCGTTCACTGCTCCATTTCTAGCGCAGTTTGGTTGGAAATACTACAGATTTCAAGTGGAAAGAACAAAATGGAACTCAGGACTCTGCTAGATTATTCTCATTCCTGGATTGTTGACAATTCTGAAAAGGCTTTTAGGGCCTTCGCCTGTTTGTGGCATGAGGCATCTAGTTATCAAGGAATAAAATGATATTTCATGGCATTAAGCTGAGTTCAACAGAAGTTGTTCATAAGATACGATGAGCTGGTGAAGGTTGTTGGTTGAAAAAAAAAAACAAATTGCAAGAATTTTTAAGGAGCCTGCTATTGATCATGGAAAGTCTTGGGGCTTCTTTGATGGAGCCTGCCAAGGAGATCCAGGGCAATGCGGGGTTGTAATTCTGTTTTCAGATCAATCTCATCATTTTCTATTGAAGTTTGCAGCTGGTCAAGGTATCAATAAAAGAGCAGAACTTAGTGTTTTATGACTTCTCCCGAATACTGCAATAGAAAAAGGGTTAACAAAGCTACAAGTATTTGGAGATTCTAAATTAATGATGAACTGAGTAAACAATCAGTACAGAATACATAATTTTCTACTTGTTCCTCTGATGAACCAATTCCTTGAGGTCAAGAAGAAATTTCAGGATATCTCCCTTTGCCATGTCTTTTAGAGAATTCGACACAATTGCAGACCAGTTATCTAAAGAAGCTCTTCTTTTGCAAAAGGGACTTCTTTATCAACAGGAGTTCAGACAAGGGACCCTCATTTCAGCTTCTGAATGGAATCCCTTCTGTAGCAAGGGGTCTTCATGGTCAATGTTTTTTTTATCTTAAGTTTTATGCTTTTAGCTTCTATTACTTCAAAAAAACCTACGGTCAGTTTGTAGGAGGATATGCTCCTTTTAGAGTCTGCCCTAAAGGAGCCATGGAAAATTGTAATAAGCAGTGATAGGGTAGATGCTAGTTTTTAGCAGCAGGATAGTCAAAAGACTGCTTTACTTTTTGAGCCTGCAAAGGCAGTTTGATGTATACTTTGATTTCATACTTCAAATATCGAATATAATGATATTTTCATGGGAAAAAAAACAAATTTGTTAATAATAAGATCGAATCATTTTTTTTGAAAATTTTTAAAAAAGAAATCATACATATCCTTTTACAGGCTTCCTTATACTGAAATGCAACAGTTCCAGGTAACTCACCTTCATATACGTGTCTACATCTGTCTCTGGAATAATGCCAGCTTCTTTTTCTCTTTTTCTTATTTCCAACAGAAGATCTACATGTAGGCCAAAAAATGAGTTCTTAGACCTGAGAATAAAACCTCAACTAAAAAATTATCATAAAAAGGTACAACCAGTAGAATAAAATATGACATAAAAGATGAGATCAAGTGGAAAATCCTCTATGGAAAATTACACACCCTGCCCGGTATCCACTCCTTGACAACGAGCCGAGAAATTAAATGTTTCCCTAACTGTCATCTCTGGCATATGCAGATCATGTTGGCCGATATAAGCTGATGTCTTCTGGGGGACAAACTCGTTGAGCTGGAATCCATTGTATGAGATATTTCCCCTTGTCTGCCAGCATATGCATTAAACATTGGTGAAAGTCTTTGAATAAAACCAAAAGTTTATACATGGATGAATATGACCATTCAACATTCTAAAAATTCCAATAGTAGTCTCCAATAAAAACCATCACCATAAATCATGAAAATTTTCAAGCAATAACCTTCAATGTAGGATCCAGTTTTCCTGCAAGAGCCAGGAGCAAAGTTGTTTTCCCACATCCTGGTGGTCCTACCAGAAGAGTAATCCTGCATCATGTTCACGAGTATCATAATAAGATTTATTTGTATAAATTAGTTGGATGTTAAAAACAGCATGAAGTTCATGTGGACAATCTTTTCTCTGTGACAATTTCTACTTATATGTAACATTTGCATGAGATCCAAGTTTGCATGTGATAGAAGAATAAATGGAATAGGAAGTTGAAATAGTATGTAGAGTTTTCCTTAGATCCAATTAAAGCAATAAAATATTTGAAAAATTCAGATGTTTCACAAGACAAGGTTTTGCATTGTTTATGGTTAAAACATACTGGTAATTCAGAGTGTCAGAAAGCAATTTGAAATAGCCCAGTATAAGCTATAACTAGATTTATTTGAAAGGATAAATTGTCAAATAAGAGTCACTTCAATGTCAAGATATATGGTAAAAACAGGTTAAGGCATGATAAAACACTCACCATGGTATGTCCATAACCAAGACTTGCTCACAAATTAATGGTCACTTCATTGAATTGAAATATATTGGAAATGGCAGTCAAAATTTTAAACTGCCAATAAGAAAAAAGAAAAGAAGAAGAAGCAAGGAATGTTATCTTAACATGATAAAATAAGTTTGTGTTTGTTTTCCTATTACTAAATATTTAATTGAAAAAAATGTATAGAATCGCCAACCTAAAAATGTTTCATTAGAATTAAATCTCTTTCAAACATTTATTTCCACTAAAATGTGGCACTCTAAGGCCAAATTCGAATTTGAGTGGAAAGAATCATGGGATCATGAGGATATGTGTCACATCTCCTAATTGTATTGTAACTCTAAGAAGACATGTGTCTTATCAGTTCCTATTTTGATTAGGACTTTAGAGGTAGAGGGAGAAATTCATGGACTCTCATTAATGAGATGGTTTCTCATCTTTTTGTATAAATAGGAGATCTTTCTCCTTCATTTGTTAGCTTGGCTTGGCTTTTAGTTATTTAGCTTGGAGTTTGTAGTTCTTCCTTGATGGCTTTTGAAAGCTTTGGAGAGCTTTGTTGTACTTTGTAATTTTGAAGAATTTGAATAAAGCTTTGATGTTCTCAACATGGAAGGAGATGTGAAGTAGATGTCATGGAGCATATTAGAATGTAAGGTAGAGTAGATTTCATTTTGTAATTTTTCTTTGATTTCATTATGTCATTTGATTGCTTTCAAGTTTGATAGATTAGATTTTCCATTCATGCAATTTTAATTCAAGTAAGTGTATTCAACCGGTTGATTGTATATTAGTTTTTTCTTTACATGCTTTTGTATCAAATAGTGACATGAGGTTTACCTCTCTGCTGACTTTTTTTTTTAGCTTTTCAATTTCAGTTATGCTTTGATTTCAGTCTTATTCATTTGCTTTGTTAGTTAGTTTAGATATTAGATTGCTCAAGTTGTTGATGATTACCTCCGAAAGCCATAGCGGGACTAATGGCGAGGGATCAGACTATGAATTGATGTGATTTTATTTTAAGTTTACTTTTCTGCAATTAGATATCATATTGTTCAAGTTGTTGATGATTACCTCCGAAAGCCATAGCGGGACTAATGGCGAGGGGTCAGACTATGAATTGATGTGATCTGATTTTAGTTTTACTTTTCTGCAATTAAATATTAAATTGCTCTTATCATTAACGGTTATCTCCGAAAGCCATAGCGGGACTAATGGCGAGGGATCTAATTATGAATGTGTAATTTGATTTTAGTTTTACTTTCCTTGTAATTTTTGATTTCTTTGAGTGCAATAGCTTAACTTTTATTTCTGTATTTAGAGAAGCAACAGAGACAGTGATTTCATGATCAATATTTTATCTTTTGCTTGATTGAAGTAGCTGCATACTTACATTTTTGTTTAAGTACTAATTCCATCAATAACATGTTTTAAGATCTTTTGGAGTGCTAAGTTTTGGGAGTTACCATTAGGGACATAGACCTTGTCTTGAAATCTACATCCATACTTGACCTTTAAAAGTATTCTTAAGACCTTAGAATAGGATTTCCATTTGCATTAGATACTTTAGGAGATCAGAAAGAACAAAACCCCAAAACAAAATAAAATCTATAAAACAACGAAGTAAGAAAAAGGTTAACTAAGCACATATGGTGCACCACACTTCATCAGTTTACGATACCCGGATTGATAATTTATGTAGAGAAATTTAAGACATTGAATTGACTAAACATTTTTGGCGCCGTTGCCGGGGAAGTGTAATTAGGAGACCTTATTTCTTACATCTAAAAAAAATTAATAATTCTTGAGTATGTTCTCCTCCTGCACTTTGTGTGATCTGGAGGATCAAAAAAAGAATTGTTAACAAAAAAAAATTAATAATTCTTGAGTATGCTCTCCTCCTGCACTTTGTGTGATCTGGAGGATCAGAAAAAGAATTGTTATGTAAAAAAAAAAAAAAATGAAACCCAACTGCTTTGATAGGTTCAAACTGTCCAAGATTGACTGGTTATGGTTTGTAGTGGTCCTCAAAACACTGTATCCTGTTTTAATAAGGTTTTGCAACTTAGCTGCGGAATGTGGCCTGATTCCGCAGCTAGTCGAGAATTCCGCAGCTGATTTCAAGGTTTAGCAGGTTATAGGCGTCCAATGAAGAAACCGACCACATGGGCATCTCCAGAATTGTCCCGACATGGATCCTATCCTACTCACCCAGCTCAGATCAATAAAAAAAACTAGCCTAAGACCTCAGTCAAAGTCCTGTTTTTAGCATGTTTTTCTTGAAGTCTTTTGCTGCCTGAAATTGAAAATCATTAATCTTTTTTATAAAAATTTACAATTTCAGAGAAAAAAAAAAAGAATAAGAAAAACAATCAATGGCTATCTTGAATCCTAGCTTTCACTATGGCTTCAACAAGAAAATCTGCATCCCTGTTCAAGTTTTGACCTTAAAATGAACTTGCAAAAACATTAAAAAATAAATAAAAAAATAAAATTGTTCTAGCTGTTTTGACCGATACCTGCTCAGAACTCTCATGATCTAAAAGAAAATAGACCTAGGAAACTTGTTCGTGATAATATTAAGGCAGCAAGATGTGTGTCATTTGTTGATCAGATTCCCCAAGTCCCATTATATCGACCTGACACAGTATGCACCATTGCTTGATGCTTATGCTTTGTAAGCATCAGATCCGTATGCTTCTATATAATAGAGGAAAGCCTTACTGTGAGAAATGGGTTGTAATTATCATGGGATAGATCCAGGGTTTGAATATTTACACCGGCGGAGAATAAGAGAATGTGTTTTAAGGGCAGAATTATCTCAATGAGATTAACAGGCCTTATGTGCCAGGAAAGGTTGACTATGCTGATGTTGCCCTTTGTAGACCTGACTTCACACCTCCTGGACATTCATATCCTTCACCCTTAGAGTCATCTTCAGTGGTAGGGTCATCTTCACTGTATTGGTACTGATTCGAAACTTTACAGGTCGAATGCAACAACTCAAGAAAAACGTAAACAGAGAAAAACATCAAAATTTGAGAGCACGATTTGGCCAAACGGAGACGAATCTGGAAAAAATAAAACATGGGTTTTTTCCCCAGTAGGGTCAATTAGATAACCTAGAAACCATTTTAAAATATTCGTGGTGGTTTGGGAGAAATTCTCAGTTCTTTGGAGCCCATTTTTGCAGGCCGCGAGGAAAAAAACGGGATTTGAATTAATTAACTGACAGTTGATTTTCGGCTGCTTCTGATTTGAAATCAATGTCATACTGATAATTAACTATATGTCTTCCACCCTTTGCCACCACGTCTCCTGCCTTTTATTGCCACCTGTTGACACCTGTAATCCCAATTGAAGACGGCTCTGCTTGTGAATTAATTCCATTACGTGAACCGGTTGAGTACGCCTTTGTCATCTTCAAACGAATTTCTCCACTCCAACTGTTTAACAGCTAAATTGGATAACTTGACCAAGTGAATATGACTCTTTTACATCCATGTTGCTTGGACTATGATAGTGGAGTTTGAGTGCATAATTATTCTATGTGGAGGAGTGATCGCTCTCGGTGGTAGAACTGCATGGTATAATGCGCTGAAATTTGATTTTATAATGTGTTAAAGAGGAGAATGTGAGTGCATTTCAAAGACATGAATGAAATCATTATCATATTTATTTACTCATTTTCTACTCTTAAAAAAAAACCATTCGCATGAACTTTATAAACGAATGAGTGGTGAAGAAGATAATTAGTGGATTATTCATTCAGCATAACTCTGTTTTCAATTGGTGATTACAGTAATGGGTAGCGTGGTACTTTCAAATTATCGCTGGTGAAAATGTGAATGAGGTAGACAAAATTGGCCAATCCGGATGATCATCCATATTTTATAATTAACAGGGCATAGACAATACAAAATAGAAGCATGACAGCAAAGGGAAACAGGTTGTTTTATGATTTAGAAACTGGAAGGAGTGGAGGTTTTATCATGATGTGCCTTCAGTTGTTTATCAAACTATAAGTTGAAGCTTTGTTTCTCATTTTCCTTAGCAGTCTGGTGTATTTCAGAAGTTTGATATAACTGCTACAACAGTGTAATCTTCGAAGTTTGGTCCTGAAAATAAGTTATGACAATCCTAATACACTTAAAGGCTCATTAAATATTATCTTGTTTGTTTTTCAAGTGAGATTTTGGGACTGTTTGCATGCTAATTATGGGTTGATCTGAATCATATCAAAGTCTGGTGCATGCTAATGGTATTCTTGAAATCATTGGTTTTCGTTTAATATTAAAAATAATTTATCATTTCTGCATACTAGCTCTTGCATAAGCATCTTTTAGTCGAAGTGCTCTAAAATTGTTCCATGCCTAATTGCTAAGTAACCAAAAGATTAAATTCATCTTCAAGGTTTATGATTCAGAAGGCAGTAGGAAAGTGACACTTCAAGTAAAAAAAATAAAAATAAATAATATGAGCAACAAAAGAGTAGGTACCCTGGTTTGCTCCATATGCCACTACCATTCACAGAGTTCCTACATGCAGACAATGAAGAAAATAACTTAAATCAGAAAACTGATGGTTGACTATTTCAGCCACTTTCCGCAGCTGGTTCAACTTTTCGCGGCTATTTTTGTTAAACTCTAGGTTGTAGGTGTCATCAAGAAAAACAAGCCACATGGGTAGCTGGGAAAATGTCAGTATATGGATGGTGTCCTATTCATTTGATCCAATTCGATGAAAAAGACCCCGGTCAAAGGGAAGTCAAGTTGTGTGTTATCACTGAGTCGCCACACTAAGTCACCACATGTCAAAAAAAATAAAAATTGAATCAATGAAATGAATAAGTTATTTGCTCACTTTTCTGAAGGTATTGATTAATTTTGGACTGATGATGAAAGATGAATGGCTAACTTTTTATTCAAGATTTTTAGCTACAGAAACCGTCGAATTCTGCAGCTAAAGACCAATTCCAAAGCAGGTATAAATTCTTTTGATTTTTCCTTTGAGAACTTGTTTCATTAATACAAATTCTTAGTTTTGTGTGTAAATATCATAACTAGAGAGATTGATCACCTCTCTCCTTTGATAATCTTATGTTCCATTGCAGAAGAAGTATTAGTTTTTTTTGCAGGTTCCAGGAGGAAGGACAAATGAATACAAGAGAATGTTGTCTCTCTAAGAGGCCAATTTGTTTCATAAGAGGATGATCAGCAACAAAGAGGAAATATGCTGATGCAAAATAAGATCCAAACACTTGAAAAACTTTCAGATACTATTTTCTCCATCACATTCATCCATCACATCCATACCTCATAATAAACCCTTCACCTCATTTCACTTCATACTTTCCATTTACATTCACATACGTTTTCCATCTCTTTTTGTCCATTCATAATCCACAAATAAAAGCAAGAGGTTCATTCACATGCTTATTGCCCATTGCCATTTCTACTCTCTATTGCCATCTTCCATTTTCATCTTCCATTCCTTGTCATTTTCATTTCGCAAATAAGCCTTGCTTCAATGCAAATTATTGAGTCCATAGTCCTTTGAGTCTAAGTTCTTTGTAAAGACACCTTGAAGCTTGCATACCTTAATGGCAAGTTTTCATGCTGACAAACAATGGGAATACATTAATGTCCTTTGTTCGTTAGATCTTCTAGGCGACTCGACATCGGCAAATTCATTCGTACCTAGCAAGATGTGTTTGGGTATCTTGACTCTCGTTGTCATCAATGATGAGAGTTCTCATGTTGACTAGTGGCATCCATTAATGGCTACTAAGTCAAAAATTTCCTACTATGTTCGACATCAGAACATTTTTTTCACATGGTAGGAATTGTGCCAATGAGTTTTGAAGACATGAAGACTATTATTTTCAGCATTTTGGAGCAGATTTAGCAAGTTTCAGTAGAAGCAATAAAAAGTCATCTTATCTCTCTATCCATGACTCCTCTTGTTCAGCCACTTGAAGGAGAATATGATTAGAATTTTTCAGCCACCACACATACAACTCATCCATTCCAAAGGGTAAGTGAAGGTACGTCATTTTCTAACTTTTGACCATAGAATTCCATAAAAAGCTAGAATGATAATTGTTGGAAAAACATTTCTCTTCCTCATTTCATAAAATTGTTAATACCATCAGTTGGGGGGGAATACATTCATCTTCATATGCCATATCCATATCATATTCAGGAGTCCACATACTTCCAACATATATTAACTATTACATTGTTATTATGAGCATACAATGGCTTTTCAAAAAGTGCTTAAAGGATAAATTGGATACAAACAAAATCATGGTTGTCACACAAGAACCAACAATCATGCAATCCAATAAAGATATACTTTGCAACAATAATCAAAATATCATTATGCAAAGTTCAAAGATCAAAATAGAATGCAACAACAACAAAAAAAATTGGTTGTAATACAAGAACCAACCATGTTGCTATTCAAGTAAAACACTTTGCAAAAATATGAAGTTATCAAATGATATCATGCAAAGTTAATCCAAAGCTCAAGGATCAAAAGAGTCAATGTAATATATATTGCATGAGGACATGCAATAACTTCAGTTGAGGGGTATGTTGGGTCTTGAAAATGTCATTCATTTCCATTACACTTTCAATATTATGTCCATTATATCACCTCCATTTCACCTCCATTTCATTACTATGTCACCAAATTCATCCCACTTTCATTATCATTGGGCCACATTTATGTTTTTCCAATCTTTATTAATTCTAAGCCTTTTAAATGAATTTGTTGTTAAAAGTTAGAAAATAATGTGCATATGATTATACCTAACAAATGGGTTGAGATTGTTGACATGTGTAGGTTGAAAGAAGACTTCTAGAAGACCCTTATGTGGCGCTCTAAGGCCAAATTCGAATTTGAGTGGAAAGAATCATGGGATCATGAGGATATGTGTCACATCTCCTAATTGTATCGTAACTCTAAGAAGACATGTGTCTTATCAGTTCCTATTTTGATTAGGACTCTAGAGGTAGAGAGAGATTCATGGACTCTCATTAATGAGATGGCTTCTCATCTTTTTGTATAAATAGGAGATCTCTCTCCTTCATTTGTTAGCTTGGCTTGGCTTTTAGTTATTTAGCTTGGAGTTTGTAGTTCTTCCTTGATGGCTTTTGAAAGCTTTGGAGAGCTTTGTTGTACTTTGTAATTTTGAAGAATTTGAATAAAGCTTTGATGTTCTCAACATGGAAGGAGATGTGAAGTAGATGTCATGGAGCATATTAGAATGTAAGGTAGAGTAGATTTCATTTTGTAATTTTTCTTTGATTTTATTATGTCATTTGATTGCTTTCAAGTTTGATAGATTAGATTTTCCATTCATGCAATTTTAATTCATGTAAGTGTATTCAACCAGTTGATTGTAGATTAGTTTTTTTCTTTACACGTTTTTGTATCAAATAGTGACATGAGGTTTACCTCTCTGCTGACTTTTTTTTTTTAGCTTTTCAATTTCAGTTATGCTTTGATTTCAGTCTTATTCATTTTCTTTGTTAGTTAGTTTAGATATCAGATTGCTCAAGTTGTTGATGATTACCTCCGAAAGCCATAGCAGGACTAATGACGAGGGATCAAATTATGAATTGATGTGATTTGATTTTAAGTTTACTTTTTTGCAATTAGATATCAGATTGCTCAAGTTGATGATGATTACCTTCGAAAGCCATAGCGGGACTAATGGCGAAGGGTCAGACTATGGATTGATGTGACTGATTTTAGTTTTACTTTTCTGCAATTAGATATTAAATTTCTCATATCATTGACGGTTACCTCTGAAAGCCATAGCGGGACTAATGGAGAGGGATCGAATTATGAATGTGTAATTTGATTTTAGTTTTACTTTCCTTGCAATTTTTTATTTCTTTGAGTGCAATAGCTTAACTTTTATTTATGTATTTAGACAAGCAGCAAAGATAGTGATTTCATGATCAGTATTTCATCTTTTGCTTGATTGAAGTAGCTGCATACTTACACTTTTGTTTAAGTACTAATTCCATCAATAACATGTTTTAAGATCTTTTGAAGTGCTAAGTTTTGGGACTTACCATTAGGGACATAGACCTTATCATGAAATCTACATCCACAATTGACCTTTAAAAGTATTCTTAAGACCTTCGAATATGATTTCCATTTGCATTAGATACTTTAGGAGATCAACAAGAACAACACCCCAAAACAAAATAAAATCTATAAAACAACGAAGTAAGAAAAAGGTTAACTAAGCACATATGGTGCACCAAACTTCATCAGTTTACGATACTCGGATTGATAATTTATGTAGAGCAATTTAAGACGTTAAATTGACTAGACAATGATTAAGAACTTGGTTTCTTGATCAAGGACGCACAGAAACTCAGCTTCATCTAATATTGAGAGAAAGAAAAGAAAAGTGACCTTCAAGCATTTATACATCAAAGCAAACGATGCAAGCTTATCGAGACAAATAATCTCTAGGACATTTCATTCATATAACATTGGCCCATACATTAAATTAGCTAAACTGGCTCAATTCCACATTTCAATTATGCAGCAACTAGCCCTAATTTTAGCAGTATGCAACAACAAGAATAACAACATCAAAATTTACTTACAACGTTATAGATTATATCCAACCATCATTTCTTTTACAAGACAAAGCTCCAAGAGAAGATAAATAGCCCAAATCCATACGTCAAAATTCATCCATCTCCAAAAAATCCAAGGAAAAAATGTGAACTTCTCTAATATTAAAGAGATCCCAAGTCAAGTGATGATCCAAATGAATGTATCTAACATCAATATATAGCTTCCTAAGGAGTTTGAATTAGCCTATGGGCCTACATTAGCCCCTAATGATAAAATAATGTGAAAATAAAACCCCTATTGGTGACAAGCCCACCAAACTAGCTCACAAGTGTAAAAATAAGCCTTACAAGGGGCCAAATAGTAATATGTACATGTCGTAGGGCCCTCTAAAGGCCTAATAATGTCTTAAAGTGCCACAATGAGGAATAAATTCCTTGGGATATGATGGAAAAGGGGTTGGCCCCTTGTTCTCCAAGTAGTAGACCTGTGGTGCTCCCAGTTTGTTTGAGGGCACATAAATGACCCCATGGGTCTCCATATGAAATGAAGATGCTTGTAGATCCTTTGCAAGGGTTCGAGTGGTGGAATGAATGATACCATGACATCATACAAGTCTTGGGACACCTGCCAAGAGTGTGGGGTTCTTGTGGGGGCCTATTGAGCATAATGTACCAAGCATATCACCAACATACCAAAAGTGGATTGCTAGTAGTCTTTGAGCATTGATGAAGATCCATGGAGTGTTGTCTACTGCTATGGAGGTAAATGGATCTCTATACACACCCTATATGTGCCAATGTAGACCTCTAGGGGTTAGGATCCCGTATAGGGAGACCAAACCCAAATGGAAACCACATGTAATCTTGCATAAGGTCCAATGCATCCCCTAGGCTTCCAGTACAACCAGTCATTAAAATAATTGGGTAAAAGAGTTTACAAATCATGGATAACAAAGTGGGAACTTCATAATGGCATGCCTTTCCGTAGTGGGCTTTGGCATGTGCTAGTGTCTCCAAGCTCCAATGGAGGTTAACCAAGTACCTTATTAGGTGGTTTCAACCCTTAAATGGGATAGTATGTCCAAGGTACATCCCTCTAATGGGGGTGGAAAATGATAAATAAGTGGAATGGAATAGGGAATGAGAGGGGAAATCCTAGGCCACATATTGGGGCATAGGGGTAGTTGAATAAGGGGAAACACGCACTTGGGTATGTAATGTGTAGGAGGGAGCAATCATGGTACATGAGGTGCCTCGACCTTGATTTTTCCACCCTTCATTATATGACTTTTGCCTTCTATGAATTTTCTTTAATTAACTGTTCGAGGCTCAAAAGACAAGAGCATGATGTGTATGACATAGCAGTGATTATCCCTTTTAAGGTAGGGTGGTTCATTGCCCTCCAGGGGTTGGGACAATCATGGGTTCTTGAATGATAATGGAGGCTCATCTAGGGCCTATGAAACTAGGGTGATGACTATGTATGGGGTAGAACTCATGTATTGGCTTTTGCCCATGTGCTAATTATTTTTGTCCCAATCATCTTTTTCATTTTATGGTACAATTTCCTGTTAAATGTGGCCAATTATGATTTTTTCTTTTTCTTTTAGCTGCTTCAACCTATGCGGCATCATTCTAGGCCTGACCCAAGGTGGGGACAATGGGATAGGGAGGTTGGCCCTATGTGCACCTAGAATGGAAATGTGGACCCAAGTGGGAGAAATGATGAATGGGGGTATAGTGAGTGGAAAGGGAGTAATATATATGGATAAAGGAGCGGGACCACACACCCAAAGTTGAGTTTTCTAAAGTATTACCACCCTAGAACCAAATCGTCAATAAAAGAGATCCCACGTGACTAAGATCCAAGGGTAACATCCAAAAGAGATCAAGGGGGAAAAGAGAACAAACTAAGCCCACTCTTTCTACCAAATCCCCCCATCAATCCATACCCAGAAGTATCCGTGATAAGTAAACCCAATACTCAATTACTAAATGACAAGACATACCTTTAGATTCGAGAGTCCCACCTTCAAGCATACGATCAATACAGGTGGGTGAGGGACCACATGGCTAGCTCAGGTGGCATAGAAATTGCACAACGAGCTAGTAGGAGGCTGCGAGGGTTTGTTGGATGCCAGTTGAGGCTCATCATGAAGAAAAAAATCTCCTCTGAATATCACCCACGAAGTGGTGGGTAACATTTGGCTCCAACTGGGATGTGATCTCTCGAAGAAGTGGGCGAGGTTGCTTGAATGGGAGGTCACGAGAAATCCAAAAATCCCTTGATCATCGTAGACCTGTTATATGCACATGTCAAAGATCAAAGCCACATAGCAACATGTTTTTCACGGTGTCTTATGATCACCCATGCTTGATGTTAGGTCATAAACCAACAAGAAATAAACTATGCAATTTTTTTTCTTTTTTTTTTTTTTAAATACAATCTAATCTATCATGAGAAACATCATATGCAGTCAATTCCAATGCAAAATTCATCATGCAATGCATCCTACCCTAACATGCATATAGTACAAAGTCAAGTGTCTAGGAAAATTGTGATGCGACTTATTTTGACCGGTTGAGACCAAAGTTCGTCGTTGAGTTTGGCAATGTAGTAATAGTCATCCCCAACTTTCCCATGAATCATGATGGGAACTAACTCTATGTCCACTAAGACCAAGTCCCCTACTTTGTATTATTTCTTTGGTTTCCACCTTTTGCTTGGTTTATGACTTGGTCTTTTAAGGATACATACCTCTTGCAAAGGGAGAATGGGAGAATGATTCTCGGTGTTATTGTGCTTCATAATAGGGTCTAGGCTCAATTACATGAGATAGATAGGTAGGTTCTCTATGAAGGATGAAAGGGGTCCCATCATATTGAGGGATGGTAACATATGATAAATCCATTTGAACGTGGTCCCCAACAGTGGCTCCCCATTTCCTAGATAGCAACATCCCCCAAACATGAGGAATAACAATGACAACAATGTCCATGAGAAGGGATATGTCAGGGTTCATTGCCAGAGAGACCTTAAGATATTTAATGATACTGTCCACTTCCACAGGTTTGGAGTTAAATCCACACACCTTCTTATATGGTCGGGTGATGCCGAGACCCAATTGCTTCATAACAGCTAAAGGCATGATGTTTGTGGAAGCCCCTGAGTCGAGCATACATTTATGGAGATAAAGGTCATTAATAGACAAAGTGAGAATAAAAGGTTCGTGTCTAGGGTTATGATTGGGAATGTGAATGTTTTGCAAGTCTTTAGGTAATTCTTTCTCTTCAAAACCCAAGGACTTCTTAATTCGTTGTTGTTGCTCGGGAAGTTTCGCAATTTCCTTTAGAGGGATAGATACAGTCATCTTTCCAATAGCAACATCCATGTCAATGTTAAGCCCAACATGTTTTCCCTTTTCTTTCTTTTTGGTGTTTTCTCCCTTTTGAGGGCCCTTTTTTGGTTCAACTTTAGTTTGGGAATCCTTTTTCGGAGGATTCCTTGAAAGGGATTTCTCTTTGGGAGGTTCTTTAGAGGGGACATTTTTGGGAGGATCTTGCTTGGGAAGAGAGTCTTCTTTGTTATGCTCTTTGGAGTTTGCAGGGTCTTTTTTATTGTCTCTTCGGGAATATTGGACCCCTTTGAATCTTCCACTACACTCATCAGTGTTTAGAATAGGCTCCTCTTTCTCGTCTTTGGTTATGACCTCATTGATGGGAGGATGAGTGTATGAACCTCCAAGTAGAATGTTGAATATATCGGATTCTACAAGGTTAGTTTGCTCATTTGTTTCATCATCATCACTCTCACTATGCTCATCTTCAGAGGATGAATCTTGGTCCACTAGATTGGTTGGAGCCAAGGTGTTTGGGACTTGAGATGAGCTAGGCTTATCCTCCTCACCTTCCTTTTTTTGAAAAGGCTTCCCCCTCTGAACAAAATTTGATTTTTGGGCTTTCTCTAAAGTGGTGATATTGTTCATAACAATTTGATCTTGTGAATGGACTTCCTCGGTAAGATTTTCCATTTTCTTGAGGATAACTAGAAGGGTTTCCTCATGTTGATCCTTTGATTTCTCCTTCTTAGTCTTAGTTCTGGCTTTAGGGAGTATTGAAGAATCTAGGGCATTGATTTCATGGGATTCTTCTTAGCATGATAACTATTAATGTTCATCTTATTAGAATATTCTTTAACTTTAGTGTGTCTTCTTTAGCTCATTAAATAGCTATCATAACAAAGAGACAAGAACACAAGATGTTGGCTCCAAGCCAGGGAAAAACCTCTCCTCCTGAGAGTAAAACCCTTGAATCTCTTCTTATAGATGTTTAGATGATGAATACCAAGACCTTGACAAAATAGACACAAGATTACCTCCAAGATGTTTGTCACTATCCTCTGCTCTATTTGGTCCACAATTCACTGTACTCCTTCTCCTTATGTCTTCGTTGTCCAGTCATTGTTTTCGATTCTTTCTTTTCTTGGCTACCACAGTTCTTTGTTTATGTTGTTGTCTTGAGACAATCCTTCATGCTCTTTGTTGGTTATGACACTGATAAGACATGCCACGACTGAGAGTTGTTGTTTTATATATCTTATATGGTCCACCACCGAAAGTAGAACGTTGTTGTTGTATATATCTTATACAATCCACCACCGAAAGAAAAATGTTGTCGTTGTATATATTATACAGTCCACCACCAAAAGTAGAACGTAGACACTGTGTATATATATACAGTCCTTTGATGACTTCTGAGAGCTATCACAACATATAGATGTATACTTCCGAGAGACTTCCAAGACCTTTACACGATATATGTATAATAGGCAGACTTCCTGAGATATTACTTGAGCTTATTGTGTATGTGTATCTTTTCTTCGCTGATTGTATGAAGAATGCTATGAAGACTTGTTTCATTTGACTCAATGTCACTCCTTATATATATGGTTCAACAATGGTGCATTGAGCTGACGTGAGTGCCTTAAAGTTGGGTCGACATATCATCAAGGATATCACTGTCTTTTTGTAGAGCCGACTTGCACGAGGATAGTGACATTGTTCTTGGAGCATAAACCTTTGACCTTATGACTTTTATAATACTTATAATGAAACATAAAATCCTAAAGACATCAAAGAAGAAGTCTTTGACCTATGGTAAACACATCTTGCTCATGAAACCCATGATGCAAGGAATAATTTTTTTTTTTTCTTCTTTTACATAACATTATAATTACAAGTCATAATGAAAACTGAACCTAGTTACATTTTCTTCAACACTCTGTCTTAACTAGGGAGGTATTCATTAAATGGTACAAGGCTATTCAACACTAAAGATATATCATAAAAAGATTCAGACTAGTAATCCATCAGTATAGCATCATTATAACCAACATTGTCACATAACAAGGACTTGACTAACAACTCTATCTCTTCATAGATCAGAGCACAATGTTGGCGAGACCAATGATTTATAGACACCTTTATCATTGTCTCTCAAGGTACATACCCACCCGGGTGTTCACTGAGTATGACCTTCTAGGACTATTCTTGTCTTGGGTTCCCAACCCTCAAAGAATATCGGTCCTCTTGCCTACTCTTGTCTTGGATGCCTTACACATCCTCAAAGAGTATAAGATGCCAGATTATTACCCAATCCTCTCATTTTTTTCTTCCTAAGTGAATACAACAATGTTGTGTCTATCTCTTGCTCTTAATTGAGGAAGACATGCCCAAGTTTCCTCTGACAATAAACTTGTCCAAGATCCTTTGTAATTGGGAACTTGTTATAACTCCCTCTTAGCTAGGGACTTGTCCATTCATCAACAACTTCTTCTTTGTGGGTCCTTTAGCTGCTTGATCTCCTTATTTTCTTTGATGTCATGAAGTCTTTGTTTGAACTTCTTCTTGGTAAGGCATTGGTCATCGATCATTTCCTTCCTGGCTTGTCATGTAATTTCTCCTTTGTGGAAAGTGGCCTTCTTGATGCATGTCAGGTTATTTCATCATCTGGCTACTCCTTTATCATTTGTCTATGCTTCATAATAATTATCACATAGATGCTTAGTTGTACTTGCTTGTTCCCATTATTTGATTTAGTATCCCTTCATGAATTCATCCTGATATTGCTCCAACATTAAATAATTCTTTTGTTGGATGGCTTCTTCATCATGACATCTTTGTAGAGTTGAATCAGTTATCTGCACCTTAATATCTCCAAGGCCTTCATAGGTGTCAAGGGTCCTTTGATCTTTTTCTTCCTTTGTTAGCATTGTCATGCCTTCTTTTGGGAGACGTATTTAATGGATCTTGTCAAATAGCGATTCTTTATGACCATGGTGTTCTTCACATGCTTGATCTCTTTCTTCATTTGCTTCTTCTTGATTTATTTAGATAACAACCTTATACTTCCTCATTAGAACACTTTCTTCTTTACTTGCTCCTTGGACTAGTTAGCATTTCTTCTTCATTTTCTTCTTAGTCAGCAATCTTATACTCAATAGAGTATTTCTTCTTCACTTGTTTCTTAGACTAGTCAAAAACCTTATACTCCTTATGTGAGAATTTCTTCTTGTTGACCTTTATTGGATGTAGTACATGTTCTTGAGTATGTCTTCAATGAAAGAGATCCTTTTGTATTTGATCATGTTTTTCAAGATAAAAGTATTGATATGCAACCATACGACATGACATAATAAAACTTAATTTGAAGCATACATATCTCATTTTACCTTTAGGTTGTCTAGGCTTCATTCAACAACTTCCTTGATTGAAAATAATTTTAACTCCTTGAACTGCTCTTACACCATCATATTAATGAACTCCCCAAGTTGGATTATCTCTTGAAACACTTGCTTCATCCCGGGGTTAGTGAATCTTCTAGTGAAGATTCCATCAAAGAATCTTGAGGATCTTAAAGATCCCTATTCAGCAGATGTTTCCCTTTTGCATGATGAGCCTTCTTCAAATGTTTGAATTTTGTAAAGTTGTAATCTACAACTTATCTTCTTTCATGGAAACCCTAAGTTGTTGAGGTATCTAACTTATCTTTCATGAGATATTGTTTCTAATACTTCCATGATGTTAGTGACACCCTATCCTCTTGAGAGTAAAACCCTTGAATATCTTCTTGTAGATGTTTAGATGATGAATACCAAGACCTTGAAAAAATAGACACAATATTACCTTCAAGATGTTTGTCACTATCCTCTACTCTGTTTGGTCCATTATTCATTGTACTCCTTCTGCTTATGTCTTTGTTGTCCACCACCAAAATAAGAACGTTGTCGTTGTATATATCTTATACAGTCCACCACCAAAAGCAGAATGTAGACACTGTGTATATATACACAGTCCTTTGATGAATTCTAAGAGCTATCACAATGTATAGATACAGACTTCCGAGACCTTTACACGATATATGTATAGTAGGCAGACTTCTTGAGATATTACCCGAGCTTACTGTGTATGTGTATCTTTTCTTCGTTGACTGTATGAAGAATTATCTGAAGACTTGTTTCATTTGACTCAATGTCACTCCTTATATATATGGGTAAATAATGGTGCATTGAGCCGATGTGAGTGCCTTAAAGTTGGGCTAACATATCATCAAGGATATCACTGTCTTTTTGTAGAGCCGACTTGCATGAGGATAGTGACACTATTCTTGGAGCGTAAACCTTTGACCTTATGACTTTTATAATACTTATAATGAAACATAAAATCCTAAAGACATCAAGAAGAAGTATTTGACCTATGGTAAACACATCTTTCTCATGAAACCCATGATGCAAGGAATAATAATTTTTTTTCTTCTTTTACATAACATTATAATTATAAGTTATAATTAAAACCAAACCGAGTTACATTTTCTTCAATAGGGAGGTCATCAAAATTCATTTTTGAGATACAAAGGTTTTCCTCAACTTGCATTGCCATCTCTTTAGCTTCAAGCAATGTGGAAGGTTTCTTGTCTCTTAAGGCATAGCCCCAACAACTTTGACAAACTTATCAAGGATGTTGGCATCAAAAGGCTTTAGGTGATCAGGGATGTCCCATATGACCCCGTAAAATTTTTGAATGAATTCCTGGAGGTCTTCCCTTCCCTTGGATATTTGATCAAACTTCTCGATGTTGAAGGTTCCCTGGGCATTGTAAGACCACCTTTTCATGAATAGGTCTTCAAACTCACCAAAGTCACTAATGCATCCAGGGGGAAGACTAAGGTACCATTCTCTAGCTTGTCCCTCAAATGATAAAGCAAACAACATCATGATTCTATCTTCATTAAAGAAAATCCTAGGGGACAATTGCCAATAAAATTCTTCAAAAATGTCACGGGCACTCATAGTGGCATCTCCTTTGAACCTGGGTAACCATCGGTTGTACCTTTCAGGTAATGTCTTGGGATCATCACTCATCTTCAAAGGAGAAAATACACTAACCAAATGTCTTTCATTGTTGCTCATCTTGTGGTTGTCAATGCCAAGGGTATCTATCATTTTCAGAGTGGGGTGACTAACTTTTTCAAATTTAGGAAGGAGAGCGATGCCAATAGGTGATGGCTCGCGCTTCCTTCTTGTAGCAGCCCTAGTTAAGAAGGAATGTTGTCACATTCAAGCAAACTAGGGGTTTTAACAATGAGTAGAGTCGCTAAAGGAATAATGAGAATGTCGTCAATGAATCAATTCCTCAATGATTCACTAGGGAGGAAAACTTGCTTCCTCCCCAGCAACGACGCCAAAAATGTTACCACTCAAACCAGCAGGGGACCTAAAAGGGGTTCCTAAGAGGGAAACTACTAGTTTAAGGGCAATGGTGGAGGCTTAGCCCATTGTCACCACAACTAAGTCTCCCTGCTCTTTATGGAATTTCACCGATGGGAGGAGTCTCAGTAGTGTAGGGATCACTTATAAAGCATATGCTAATGGATAGGTGGAAAGTGAACTTGGAAACCCTTCCCTAAGGATGGAGTGAAGAATGGAACTTCCTTGCTCACTAAGCAAGGGACTTGTTTCCACAGGGGTAAGGGGTGAGGATTGGAGGTTTGAGGCAGAAAGAATATGCTTATAGATGATGTTCTCAATCCCTATAATCCTTGGGAAACTTGGATTCCAAAATAGTCCTTGACAAATTGTATTTGTTGAGAAGTGGGACCATATGGGGCTAAGTGGACCCATTCCAGGACCGGGGATGGAATGTAGCAACCAATGATGTTCCTATCTCGGATAAGGTGAAAGGAAAGGACCAAAAAAAGAATATTTACTTCGAAAGGTTGAATTGATCCTGTTGAGATCTAGCATTGGGGATGCCTAGGTAAAATTCAATCCTAGAGATAGGGTTTGGGATTCCCAGAGATTCCACTGTTAAAATTTCCTCAAAATTGGAGGAGAGGGAGGGGACCCACCAGCACAGTAGCATGTACGAGATCACAAATTTTCCTTGGGTCAATTCCTGTGAAATTGATGCCCTAAGTGACCTAATGGGGCTAAACCTGGGAAAAAATGGTAAAAAGGTGAAAAAGGTGAGGGGGATGACCACCCGTTTTAGGGATCAGTGTCTAATTCACTTGGGGATATGGACTCAAGGATGATGATGAGTAAGAACTTGGTTTCTTGATCAAGGAGGCCCAGAAAGTCAAATTCATCCAATGTTGAGAGAAAGAAAAGAAAAGTGACCTTCAAGTATTTATACTTCAAATAAAATGATGTAAGATTATCAATACAAATAATATCTAGGGCATTTCATTCATATAACATTGGCCCATACATTAAATTAGCTAAAACATGATCAATTCCAAATTTCAATTATGCAACAACTAGCCCTAATTTTAGCAGTATGCAACAACAACATCAAAATTTACTTACAATGTTATAGAGTATATCTAACCAACATTTTGTTTACAATACAAAGCTCCAAGATAAGATAAATAGCCCAAATCCCTACGTCAAAATTCATCCATCTCCAAAAAATATCCTCCAAGGAAGAATGTGAAGTTCTATATGATTAGAGAGATCCCAAGTCAAGTGATGATCCAAATGAATGTATCTAATGTCAATATATAGCCTCATAAGGAGTTTGAATTAGCCTATGGGCCTACATTATCCCCTAATGATAAAATAATGTGAAAATAAAACCCCTATTGGTGACAAGCCCACCAAACTAGCTCACAAGTGTAAAAATAAGCCTCACAAGGGGCCAAACAATAATATGTACATGTTGTGGGGCCCTCCAAAGGCCTAATAGTGTCCTAAAATTCCATAATGAGTAATAAATTCCTCGGGATATGATGAACAAGGGGTTGGCCCATTGTTCTCCAAGTAGTAGACCTATGGTGCTCCCAATGGGTTTGAGGGTGCATAAATGACCCCATGGGTCTCCATATGAATCAGAGATGCCTGTAGATTCTATGTAAGGTTCTGAGTGGTGGAATGAATGTTTCCATGACATCGTACAATCCTGGGACACCTGCGAAGAGTGTGGGGATCCTATGGGGACATGCTGGGCATAATGTACCAAGCATATCACCATCATCCTAAACGTGGATCGCTAGTAGTCTTTTCGCATCGATGAAGATCCGTGGAGTGTTTTCTATTGCTATTGAGGGCGGTGTCTCTCTATGCACACCCTATATGTGCCAACGTAGACCTCTAGGGGTTAGGATCTTGTATAGGGAGATCAAACCCAAATCGAAACCACTTGTAATCTTGCATAAGATCAAATGTGTCCCTTGGGCTTCCATTACAACCAGTCATTAAAATAATCTAGTAAAAATGTTTACAGATCATGGATAACAAAGTGGGTACTTCATAATGGCATGCCTTTTTGTAGTGGGATTTGGCATGTGCTAGTGTCTCCAAGCTCCAAAGGGGGTTAACCCAGTACCTTATTAGGTGGTTTCAACCATTAAAGGGGATAGTATGTCCAAGGTAAATCCCTCTAATGGGGGTGGAAAGTGATAAATAAGTGGAATTGAATAGGGAATGAGAGGGGAAACCCTGTGCCACATATTGGGGCATAGGGTTAGTTGGATAAGGGGAAACCCACTACTAGGTATGTAATGTGTAGGAGGGAGAAATCGTGGTACATGAGGTGCCCTGACCTTGATTTTTCCACCCTTATTTATATGCCTTTTTCCTTTTATGAATTTTCTTAATTAACTGCTCAGGGCTCAAAGGATAAGAGCATGATGTGTATGATATTGTAGTGATTACTCCTTTTAAGGTAGGGTGATTCATTTCCCTCCAGGGGTTGGGACAATCATGGGTTACTAAATGATAAAGGAGGCTTATCTAGGGCCTATGGAACCAGGGTGATGACCATGTATGGGGTAGATCTCATGTATTGGCTTTTTCTCATGTGCAAATTATTTTTGTCCCGACCATCTTTTTCATTTTATGGAACAATTTCCTGTTAAATGTGGCTAATTATGCATTTTTCTTTTTCTTTTAGCTACTTCAACCTTTGGGGCATCATTCTAGGCCTGACCCAAATTAGGGGAAAGGGGATAGGGAAGTTGGCCATATGTGGACCTAGAATGGAAATGTGGATCCAAGTGGGAGAAATGATGAATGAAGGTATAGTGAGTGGAAAGGAAGTAATATATACAGATAAAGGAGTGGGACCACATACCCAAAGTTGGGTTTTCCCAAGTAGTACCACCCTAGAATCAAATGGTTAATAAAGGATATACTATAGGACTAAGATCCAAGGGTAATGTCCAAAAGAGATCAAGGGGGACAAGAGCACTAACTAAAACCCCTCTTTCTGCCAAATCCCCCCATCAATCCATACCCAGAAGTATCCATGATAAGTAAACCCAATACTCAATTACCAAATGACAAGACATACCTTTAGATTTGGGAGGCCCGCCTTCAAAAATACGATCAATACAAGTGGGTGAAGGACCACATGTCTAGCTTAGGTGGCAGAGAAATGGCACAACAAAATAGTAGGAGGCTGCAAGGGGCTGCTGGCTGCTCGCTGAGGCTCATCATGGAGAAAAATTTCACCTTGGATATCACCCATGAAGTGGTGGGTAACACATCCCACACCTTTTCTTAATACAAGATATAATGGGACACCTCTCCTTGCTTCCCTATGACTTGGATATCTTCCTTGGTTCAAGCCATCCTAAATTTGATATCTATGCTTCTAATTGCATACAAGAGGGTAAGATCCATCTGTTAGAAAACTAGAAAGACAAAAAGATTCTCTTATGTTGATAATTACTTGTAATATTCTTGTAGTCTTATTAAATTTTTTTATGTTCTTATTTTATCTTCTTTTCATCAAGTAATCATAAAATCAAAACATGAAGATCAACGACACCAGATATAGCCACTCAGCCAGGGCTAAAACCACTAGGGCAAAACCCTGTCAAACACTTACACTAGCAAATTCAAATCAAACTTGAGATAATCCAAGACCTTCGACCAGACCAAAAGACCTTCCTCCTCCACCATGTCAACTTTCCAAGATGATGAATCAAACACAAATGTCAACACTGCTTCAATCCAACTTCAAGTCATAATTTCAACCCCCAGCTTTTAGAATTTCGGCCCTAAAATAGATTTGAAATTTCAGCCTCCCTAAGAGCTTCAGAATTTCACGTGTGAGTCAAAGAGAGAGAAAAATAACTTCTTGCTTGAAAAATTACTCCTTCTCGTTCGCTAGGATTTTCTCCTTCTTCTTGGGAATTTCTCTCTTAATTTTTGCCTCCAGCTACTGCAAATCAAACTTCTTGGTTGGTGCTTCAAATAAGGTCGAATAGTTCCCAAAATATAGTGAATTTGTGAGGTCGATGATTTAGAGATAAAAAAATAGACTCAAAAATGAAAGTGCTCAAAATATCCTAAAACTAATGCCAACTCGTAGTGCTCATATTCCTGATTCCAATGCCTCTTGAATCGTCTCAATATGACATCATATGAGGAAGTTATGATGTTTTGAAGTTTTTTCCCAACAACTAAAATGTCAAGTTGCAGGGTTGACTCGGTTGCTGACTAGGCAGGTCGTACGATGATACCAATAGCTGACTGGGAAAACATAGTGGGTAGGATGGGCCAATCTTATGAAACCATGTGGAAATGCCATACTGGTTGAGGTGTCACATGTGTTAATCTATGTTGTCATTGATGTCAATATGGCAGTGTTTGTGAAGGCAAATTCTTGTGACATGTGTGGTTGCCCATTAATGCCCAATGATCATAATACTACTGCTCATGGAGGATCCAAGGATTGAATACAGACGTAATAGAAACAATGGAACCGAGGAGGAAAGATATCAAAAGCCATCAGAAGAGAAAGAGAAAAAATTAAGAGGAAGGGTTCATCGGAAGCCATTAAAGAAGTAGGTTATCGGAACAAGAAAAGTAGGTTATCGCATATGCCCAAGGGTAAGTGCTATCGGAAGAAAAAAGAGGAACATTACATCAGAGGAGTAGAGCTATCGGAAGAGTGGAAGAGTGAAGAGAAGTCACAGGAGCGAGAACCCAAGAGTAAGAGCCATAACAGAGGAGTTAACTATAATAAACTGTGAAAACTCTTTAAAGACCACAATGCACCGGAGGAATTATATCGGCGGGTTATCAACGACTTTATCACTTTATTATGTGTCACATTGAATCTCCTGACCGTGATATGTATTACAGACCCAATGGTTCCATAACAATATGCTCTATTGTTATATCACATCCGCCATTGCGGAACTGCCGCATCGAAAGTTATGTATCACAAAGAAATGTCACACCAAAACCTGCAATTTCGATATTACTGCGGACCCGACGTGACCTCTATAATATGACTCAATATGATATCACATCCATCGCATAATCACAAACCATAAAGTTTTATTATGTGTCACCTCTTAAAACCTCCGATCACAATATGAGTTACGGACCCGACTATTCCATTACAACACGCCCTAAGAAATATCGCACCGGCTGTATCAGAATGTTCATATCCCAAGTCTTAAGGGGATGTCACGGCAAACCCTCCGATTGCGATAATATTTCAGGCCCACGGGACCATTACAATTCGCCTTAAAGAAACATCGCATCTGCCCATTGGAATTGTCATATCTCAAAGTCTTAAAGGATGTCACATCGTCAATTACGATAAGAGTGTGGACCTCGGATCGCCAATTGTGATAAATCCAACATACCGTCGATTGAGATGGAGCTATGGACCTGACGGATTTGTTAACGATTGTTTAAATATTATATCGCACCCGCTCTGTCGGCATTAGGGAAATCAACTATGTTATGAGATTGCTTGTAAGAGACCTCCAAAATTTGCGATTGCGGGACTTTCACGAATTGCGATTGCGGGATTTAGGAAGATTGCGATTGCGATTTATAGCATAGCATGTGGGGCATCCATGTGGGCCTTGGATGAATATTTAAAAGGGCCTCTTCGATATATTATGTAGTAAGAGACCTCCGAATGTTGCGATTGCAATTAGTGGTGACGTGGTATGTGGGGACCACCAGACTTCTATTATAATATGGGTAGAGCCTCTCTTATAATGTGATTTTCGTAAAAAGGCTAAGTTATAACTGATTGAATATTAACAATAGGCCCTCCGATATATTTTAATATACCACCTCATGCACAAGTCGGCCCCTCCACTGATGAACGCGTCTTTTCGTTTATTGGAAAAACTCATATATATATATATACAAGTTGAAACGCTTCACTCGTGGTAGGCAATTCGGGCATCGATTATAGAGAGAAGAAGTAACAATTCACAACTCATGAACCCAAAGAAACAGAGGAAGCTGAAGATCGAGTGGGATGGAAGAAAGATGAAGGAACAATAGGAAAGAAGGAAGCCAAAGGATGAGAAACTTTGTTGATTGGGTTAACCTTTGAAAGGCTCGACCAGTAATGAATTAAATAAGTACAAAACGCAATCTAAAGAACAGTTCTGTGAAGGGAAAAATAAAGTTTCATCTGACATCGTTTGAAGGGAGCAGTAGCCAACACGAGCATTGAAGAGTTTGTGAGTTTGTTTCCGGGAAGTAAGAGATCACAACAACAAGAACAAAGAGAAGTAGTCACTCCTAAAACAATTACCACAATAGTAAAGAATGGAGGGTTGAAAATAGAGAATTGTCTTTGTGCAGACATTGAGGGCTTAATGCAGCTTATCAAAGATATCTTGTTGAAAATCATCAGCAGATCTTGGAGACATTGTTGGAGATCATGACAGCTATTTAAAATCATCATGAGGTAACTTCTGCAGACTCTGTTTGGGCAATATGAAGAGTTCTGAAGACTCCTTCATATGAAGACAGGTTGTCATTGATGTAGCAGTGAAGTTGTAGATTGATAGAATTCAGTGAAGAAGATTCTGGGAGCAGAGAATTACTATCAAACATATCTAGACAAAATATAGCATCGGGTTAGAGCCCAGAAGGTTGGAGCCTCGAACAAACAAGGTCCGTGCCTTGACAAGATAGGGTCAGAGCCCTTGGGGTTGGTGCCTTAGAATTGAAGGGATTGGTTTCCTTGGAGCTGGTTCTCCTAAATCTAAGGTTGGTGCCTTGACAAGACAAGGTTGGTGCTGTAGAGGTTGGAGCCTCACAAAAGACGAAGTTGGTGCTTGGCAACGAGTTGGAGCCCTATATATATTGTACTTGATTTTTTGTAAAGATTATATTAATAAAATCATTTATTCCTATTGGTCATTTTGTGTTCTAAATATAGTTGATTTAACTGGTAAAAGTAACAATTGAAAAGAAATACCAATTCACCCCCCCCCTCAGTATTTCCAACAATTGGAATCAAAGCTAGTACCTTCACACAAGGCCTAACAACTTGAAGGTTGATAAACTAGAACACAAATGGAAAAGCTAGGGAAGAAAGTCTCCTATCCTTCTAAAGATGTGTCTCCCTCAACCATCGAAGTTGAAATCAATCAATTTGTAAAGGCTCCATGGTTCAGTGGAAACTTTGATATATGGGAAGTAAGAATGAGGAATTTCTTAAAGACTCAAGGCATTTAAGTCTGGAAATCGGTGATTACTGATAACATGATGAATGAAGAATCCAAGGAGTACAATACAAAAGCAAGGAAGGCAATCCTGAATGGGCTACCAGATTCTATAAAGAACAATTTAGAAAATTGTTCATCAACAAAGGGTATATGGGACAAACTTCATGACCTTCACTTAAGAGGAGCATTGACCATGAACACTAGTCAAGAAGATGATGGAAATCATGAAGCAAATCTAGAACCCCTCATGGAAACTGAAAATGAGAATGATGCCATCAAGGACAAAGAAGATCTAGAAGATGAAGAGAATGAAAAATATTTCGAAGAAGATCATTTCACTAAACTTATGGCTGCCATGGAAGAAGTTATCAGTTTGAAAAAGGAAAAATAAGAACTTAAGAACAAATCACAAGCTGGTGACAAAGAACAAACAAGGAAGTAAGCTGACCTTGTCAAGCTTCAAGTGCAAGAAAGAGATGAAGAGCTTGTCAAGCTTAAGGAGGAATTTCATCAAAACAAAAGAAAGTAGCATGAAGAAATCATATCCATGACAAATAAATTGGATAAGGCAAAGAAACAAGAAGATACATTGTCAAGCCACCTTGAACAAAGGCATAAAAAATTGAACAAACTTGAAGCAGAGATTGGTCAATATAAGGAAGAGGTCTCCTCTCTTAAATCTCAACTAGAATAAGCAAGAAAGCTAGGACAAGGAGCAGAGAAGAAAATGGAAGAATTGATAAACATAGAAGGGCAGGTTGATGAAGTAGAGAAGGAGAGAAACACCATGATATGCCAACTAAAAGAAAAGGATGAAGAAATATTCAAACTAATCCAACCTCAACCTTCTCAAGGTCGAAACATGTGAAGCTACAAGGATCATGGAAGAAATGGAGAACAGTCTAGCTAAAGAAAATGAATAAATCTTCAAAATGAAGTCAGATATCATCTCCCTTAAAGTAGAAGCAAATGAAGCAACTTGTATCAAGGAATATATTGAGAAACAAATTTCTAAGAAGAATAATGATTGTGAAAAATTGGAAGAAGAGATTGTCTCCCTTAGGAAAAAGGTTGAAGGGATGGAAATTTTTTTGAAGAGCTCCCAAGCCTTGGGTGACATGCTCAGCCATCAAAGATCCCCATTTGATAAATCAGGTCTTGGCTATGAAGGAGAATCCTCAAGCAAGAATGATAATGCTTCAAACTACAAGGATGTGAGAAATCCAGAAAGAAATATTGATGCTCCCAGTTCCAGCAAAAGAAAGGATAAGAGTCAAGGAAACAATGAAGGAAATCCAATTCCAAGAAGAAATCCAGATGGTGTCAAGGATGTAAGAAGCAATGAATATCATCAAAGGACCTCAAGGAAGAAAGACTTCAGAAGTACATCAATAAAATATCCATCTCCCAAGTGCCAAAGTTTATTTCTTGGTTAGTTTTATGCTTGTATAGACTTTGGACACATGGTAAAAGATTGTAGGGCATATCACAAATATAAATATTATGGTCCCCCACAATCTCCGAGAAGCAATGTTGCAAGAAGAAGTCATGAATTCTTATTCATGAAAAACATAGAATGCTTAAAGTGTCATAACATTGGTCATATGGCATGTGATTGTAACTTAACTTGGGTTCTTGCACAAGCTAGAACCATGCCAAAGAATAAAGTTAGACAAGTATGGAGAAGAAAGCAAATACAATTTGAAAATCTCCTGAACTCTCCAGCCAAGAATACATGTTGTTGACTTGATGAAGATATCCTTGATATTCCGAGTGTTTGATGATGGGATTCTGCCAAAAAAAGATCATGCATATAGTTAGGGGGAGCTTGTGATTCTTGATCATTATTGGAGAAGCTATCCGTGAAAGGGTCCTTATAAAATCCTTGATGAGCTATATTAACAATCATTCTTTGATAGATCATTTCTCAAGAACACTCAATTGAAAAAACATGACTCTTATCTATCCAATGGACTGTTGTTAAAGATGTTTTCCACTTGATCTCTAAGCAGAAATTGGAGCAAAAGAGAAGGCCATCTAATGCTAATAAGTGAATAACTATGTTGCTGTAATTACAGAAGTTGAATATTTCGACTCAGGGATTTGATGTGAGTACAGGTAAATTATGGACATGAATAAAGGCAATCTTTAAACAAACATATACATCTGGGAATGAAGCTTAAAGCAAGAGCAGTTGGCAACATCTAACAAAACTGAAGCATTGCAAAAATATTTCAATCATTAAGAAGAATTTAAAAGACAACCAGAGATGTGATATCAAAATCTGCTAGTGAAGATAACTTGCAGAGATTTTTTACAAGAACGCAAGGAAAAGATGGCTCATCAAAATAAATATAGAAAAGAGAATGTTGTGCAGTCGAATATAGCTTAGTAACTTAAGGAGAAGCACAAAGATACAGAGGAATTCGAATCTGAAGAAAGATAGTAAGAAAGACAATTTCAGTGGCTTTTTCTCTTGTTTCGGACTATGAAGACCTCTTAAATCTGATTATGGAGACAACATAATATGGATAACAATCCTTCTATCCTGAGCAATAACAAGAGCACCATGATAGGGTGAGAAATTTGACAAGAGGAGTAGTTCGATAGGGGGAGTCCTTGTGCACTCCTTTGCCATTAATGTCAAAGGGGGAGAAAAGAAGAATATTGCCATCAATTACAAAGGGGGAGATTGTTAATCTAGGTTGTCATTGATGTCAATATGGCAGTGTTTGTGATGGAAAATTTTTGTGACATGTGGTTGCCCATTAATTCCCATTGATCATAATACTACTCTTGGAGGATCCAAGGATTGAATACATATGTAATAGAAACATTGAAACTGAGGAGGAAAGATATCGGAAGTCATCAAAGAAGCATGTTATTGGAGAAAGAAAAGAAGGTTATCGCATATTCCCAAGGGTAAGTACTATTGGAAGAACAAAGAGGAACATTACGTCAGAGGAGTAGAGCTATCGAAAGAGCGGAAGAGTGAAGAGAAGTCACAGGAGTGAGAACCCAAGAGTAAGAGCCATAATGGAGGAGTTAACTGTAATAAACTGTGAAAACTCTTTAAAGACCACAATGCATCGAAGGAATTATATTGGCAGGTTATTGAAGGATTTATCAATTTATTATGTGTCATAGTTAATCCCCTGACTGCGATATGTATTACGAAACCAATGGTTCCATAAAAATATGCTCTATTGTTATATCGTATCCACCATACTGGAACTACCACATCAGAAGTTATGTATCACAAAGAAATGTCACACCAAAACCTACTATTGCAATATTACTGCGGACCCGAAGGAACCATTATAATATGACTCAATATGATATCGCATCCATCGCACAATCGCAAACCTTAAAGTTTTATCATGTGTCACCACTTAAAAACTCTGGTCGCGATATGAGTTATGGACCTGACTATTCCGTTACAACACACCCTAAAGAACTATCGCATCCAATGTATCAAAACATTCATATCGCAAGTCTTAAGTGGATTTCATGTAAAACCCTCTGATTTTGATAATATTGCGGGCCTGCGGGACCATTACAATTCACCTTAAAGAAAAATCGCATCCGCCCATCAGAATTGTCATATTGCAAAGTATTAAAGGATGTCGCACCACCGATTGCGATAAGGGTGTGGACCCCGGACTGCCGAATGCAATAAACCCGACAGACTGCCGATTGTGATGGAGCTATGGACCCGACGGATTTTTTAATGATTGTTTAAATATTATATTGCATCCACTCTGTCGGTATTAGGATAATTGGCTATGTTATGAGCTTTCTTGTAAGAGACCTCCAAAATTTGCGATTGCGAGACTTTCATGATTTGCAATTGTGGGATTTCGGAAGATTACAATTGCGATTAATAACATACCATGTGGGCCTTGGATGAATATTAAAAAGGGCCTCTTCGATATATTGTGTAGTAAGGGACCTATGAAAATTGCGATTACAATTAGCGATGACGTGGCATGTGGGGACCGCCAGACTTCTATTATAATATGGGTATAGGCTCTCTTATAATGCGATTTCCGTAAAAAGGCTAAGTTATAATTGATTGAATATTAACAAAAAGCCCTCTGATATATTTTAATATACCACCTCATGCACAAGTTGGACCCTCTACCAATGAACGGGTTGTTTCGTTTATTGGAAAATCTCATCTATATATATATATATATATATATATATATACACAATTCACTTGTGGTAGGCGATTCGGGAATCGATTACAGAGAGAAGAAGTAACAATTCACAACTTGTGAACTTGAAGAAATAGAGGAAGATGAAGATCGAGCGGGAAGGAAGAAATCCGAAGGACCATAAGGAAATAAGGAAGCCGAAGGACGAGCAACTCTGTTGATTGGGTTAACCTTTGAAAGGCTTGGACCAGCAACGAATTAATCAAGTACAAAACGCAACCTGAAGAATAGTTATGTGAAGGGAAAAATAAAGTTTCATTTAACATCGTTTGAAGGGAGTAGTAGCCAGCACCAACATTGAAGCATTTGTGATTTTGTTTCTGGGAAGTAAGATATTGTGACAACAAGAAGAGTGAGAAGTAGTCACTCCTGAAATAGTTACCACAATAGTAAGGATCAACAGGTTGAAAACATAGAATTGTATTTGTGCAGACATTGAGGGATTAACGCATCTTATCAAAGATATCCTGTTGAAAAGCATCAATAGATATTGGAGACATTGTTGGAGATCATGACGACTATTTAAAATCATCATGAGGTAAATTCTGCAAACTCTGTTTGGGTAATATGAAGAGTTGTGAAGACTCCTTCATATGAAGACAGGTTGTCATTGATGTAGCGGTGAAGCTGTAGATTGTCAGAATTCAATGAAGAAGATTTTGGGAGCAGAGAATTACTATCAAACATATCTAGACAAAATATAGCAGTGGGTTGGAACCCAGAGGGTTGGTTCCCTAAAGATTGGAGCCTTGAACAGACAAGGTTGGTGCCTTGACAAGATAGGGTCAGATCCCTTGGGGTTGGTGCCTCAAAATTGAAAGGATTAGTGTCCTTGGAGTTGGTTCTCCTAAATCCAAGGTTGGTGCCTTGACAAGACAGGGTTGGTGCCCTAGAGGTTGGAGCCTCACAAAAGACAAAGTTGGTGCTTGGCAACATGTTGGAGCCCTATATATATTGTACCTGGTAAAAGTAACAATTGAAAAGAAATATTGAGTCACCCCCCCTCTTAGTATTTCCAACAACATGTTTATTGGTTGAAGGGTTGTGAAGTGGGCCAATGATGAGGCACCATGTGGCCCAATGGGAAGATGCCACATGGCACTCAATTTTCATGCCAAAGTTTTAGTGAGTCGGCAGAATGCCTTGGCAGGGTTTGACCCCATGACCTCACCACTATAACTACAATGACTTACCATTACACCAGTCAATTGGAATTTAACCATATGGTTCAACGACATTAACTTAATGTTGAGTTCAGGCGTGTTTGAGGGAAGGGGTCGAGCGGTTAGCCCTAGTCCCTGGTTACATTTGCATACCATGTGCCCAAAGCGATGGGAGCCCAACTAGTGGGGGTAGGCGGTTAGCCCTGACCCCCAGTCTTATATGCCACCATATGACCACAAGCAGAGGCAAAAGCTGTAGGGTCGAGTGATTAGGCCCCAACCTCGGTCCTATACAATACTACACAACCAGAGAAAGCGCTAAGCTGGTTGGGGCGGTTAGTTAAGACCTGACCACTATTCCCTTTGAAAACACATGACCTACACCCGCTGCTAAGGAGCTAAGGCTAGAGGAGTGGGTGTGTAGCCCAGGCCTAGCGACATGGCGCTCACGTGCCCGAGAGTGGGGCTAAAGTTTCGGCGCTAAGGCCTTATGGCACATTTAAAAAGGGTGAAAAATTGCACCATTTTCAGGTGAAATTATCGCTCGACAGTTAGTGAAAAGGAAGTATTTATTGCCTAGATAGCAAGTTTTTCCAATTTGCAAGACAATTAGAAAAAAAAAAACTTCCAAGAGGCATAATTTGGTGGATTTTCAGTCTTTTGGAGCTCACGAAGAGCCTAGACAGGGGTTTTTGACTGTTCTAAACTCAATGGAAGCATCAAATTTCTGATTTAAGCATTGTATGATGGAAGTTTTGCATAGCCAAGTCCTTTAGTGTTATAGACAAAGATTGTTTTGAGTCCATATAGAGACCTTCATGAGCATGGAAAGAGCCTAGATAGGGGTTTTGAAGCTTTCCAAATGTATCTACAATAGTTGTTACTTCAATAGAGCATATATTTTCAATATTTTGTCAGAGTTCTTATGGGAAAAGCTTTTCAACACTTCATTATGAAGTAGTTGTATGTTTCTGCTTTATTTATTTCAGGTGGAGTACAAGGACCTATTGTGAGAGAGTCCTTTTCTATTGACACCATCATGACTTGTTGTAGGGAGTCATATTTTTGAGTGAGATTTCTTTGTAGAATAATGTTTCTTTGTAGGAAAACAATGTCACTCCAGAGTCAACAATTTGTAATGTGCTCATTTGCTGTTGAGATCAATAAAGTGGCCTAACCATTGGAGTAGGGCTCGAAGACGTAGCCAAGGATGGGTGAACTTCGTTATCACTTGCTTGTTTCTTCTCTGCATGTTTATCATATTGAGTTGAATATGAATTTGTTTCACTTTTAAGTTCCTGTGAAAATTTAACCACTCATATTTGAAGGGGTTGCAAAAATAATTTTACCTTTAAAGACCCAAGTTTATCATACTTGAAAAACTGTGTCAGAGGAAAATCAAAGTTTAATTTTCAGGTCACATGGTATCAGAGCATGTTCTGACCAAATTGCAAGTATGGGTGAACTTTTGCATCATGCAAGGCTCCTAGAACTAGAGGAGATGAATTCTTCTCTCCAAGGGGAGAACATGGAATTGAAGAGATTGATCGAAGCAGAACATGATGAAAAGAAGAAACTGTGCATTATTTTGTAGAATGTCATTGAAGAGAAAACTGGGGAATGTTCATCTACCGAAGCTTCTCCCAAGACTGAACAAGTTTGTGGTCATGGAATGGCTGGTGATTGTACCCTTTTTCAGATGAAGAAAACTGCTTATATGTTAAACCACAAGAGTGGCTTTCTTGAGTCTTCATCTACAAAAGAGAAGGAGGAGGAGATGGCTAAGCTTCAAGAAGAGGACCAAGAGTCACAAGCAGAAAAGGAGGTAAAAGATACTTCTTGTTCAATTTATTCTCTTGATAATGATCATGCTTCTTTTGCATCATTTGAGAAACATACCAAGGGTATTGGTATGAAATTATTGACCAAAATGGGATATAATGGTAAGGGTCTTGGAATCCATAGTCATGGAATTATTAATCCCATTAAGGTAAGAGCACAACCTTGACATGAAGGATTGGGATATGTCTAAGAAGAAGTTGGAGAATGCTCCACAGACGTAAGGTCAAAGAATTCTTCAAGTGTGCAATTTGTGAAGAAAGAACTCCTTCAAGCTGAAGGAGAATCATGTCATGATGATGGTGTTGAAGGTAAGACATCTCCAAAGAGAGATGAGCACTTCAAAGGAAGAACTAAGTTAAGTTCTCTTCGCAAGGCTCATAATCAAAAGGACCATCATAATAGGTATAAATGTCCTGATTAGTGATCTAGAGGAGAAATATCTCCAAATGCATATCAAGATGGGTGATGACGAGAAGTATAGTGTTACTGGATTGGGCACGATTACTTTTTAGAGGGAGCATGGGGCTCCACTCACCTTGAAGAATGTTAGGTATGTGCCCAAGCTGATGAATAACTTGGTATCCATAGCCATTCATTAGGATAGAGGCTATGATGTGATCTTCTCGAAAGGAAAGGCATTCCTTTGACACATAGCCACGGGTCAAGTAAAGAAGATAGGGATTCATGTGAAGAATATCTATAAGATAGAGGTAAAGGAGTGTGTTGCTTTGAGCACAAAAGAAGAAAGGGGGCAGAGCAAAGATGTTGGCGAGTGGTGGCACAGGTGATTGGCCACTTACATCATGGGGCTTTGAAGATATTGCAACATATCTCTACCTGTCTTCCCAAAGGTACACTTGAGCAAGTTGATACGTGCAAGGGGTATACTTTGGGAAAATATAACAAGTCTTCCTTTCATGACAGAGATAGTCGAGCAGAGGCTATTCTAGAGCAAGTCCATTCAGATGTGTGTGGACCATTCTCGACAGCATCCACGACCAAACACAAGTATTATGTTATATTTGTTGATGAATTTTCTTGAAAATGATGGATATTTTTCATGCAGAAAAATGATCAAACTTTCACAAAGTTTTGTGAGTTTAAAACATTGGTTGAGAAAGGGTTGGGAAAGAAGGTTAAAGCTCTATCGAGTGATAACGGTGATGAGTATGTATCAAACGAGTTTAAGAACTTCTGTGCAGTAGAAGAGATTAAATGGGAGTTGACGACACCCCATAACCCTCAACAGAATGGGGTGACCGAGAGGAAGAACAAAAGCATAGTAGGGGTAGTGAGAGCGATGTTGCATGATTAGGGCCTACCACTACACTTGTGGGCTGAGGTATGCAACACAATGGTTTATGCTTAGAACCGTAGCCCACATTAGATACTTGAGATCAAGACACTAGAGGAGGCTTATTTTGGTAAGAGGCCAGATGTTTGTCACTTCAGGATTTTTGGGTCATCGGTATATGTCCATGTGACCAAAGATGCACAGAAGAATCTTGAGCCAAAAATAGATTTGGGGATATTTGTGGGGTACATTGATACACCTCACAACTATTGGGTGTACTTGTCGACCAACAGGATGACAGTGGTTTGTAGGAATGTCAGATTCGAGAGGAGAAGGCCATGTGAGTTTCCCTTGAGAGGGAGCTTGAGCTAAATGTGGATGAGGAGATTTTAGGTCCTAACGTTGACGAGCCTCAGATTGATGTGGAGTAGCCACATGCAGAGGATCCGAGAGTGAAGGCATCCACTCAGGTAAAGTCTTCCAGAGAGAGAAGAAAGCGCACCAGAGAGGCTGACGAATTGTTGGATGATGCACGGGAGAATGTGGGAACACCCACTTCTCAGCGCAGGCAGAGGAGGTCACCTGATAGGTACATTGGATACATGGATCATATGGGTGAATGTGTTGTGATAAAGGCATCTTCCTTTAAGGAAGCAGTGCAACAACCGGTTTGGGTTGATGCCATGGTGGAGGAGTGTGACTCCATAGTCCGTAACAATGTTTGGGATGTGGTCCCGAGACCAGAGGACAAGTCAGGGGTGAGATCCAGTTGGATTTACAAGGCACAGCAAGCTGCAGAAGGTAGTGTGGAGAAGCATAAGGCTAGATTTGTGGCTCGTGGATTTTCAAAGGTAAAAACAAAATTACCGATCAAACGGGAACTATTACCTCAAAACGGGTACCCGAGCCCAAAAATCCCCAAAAAACATGAAAAAACACCTTGAAATTGAAAAGTGTTGATGCCAGAATAAAGTTTTGTTTTGTTTTGTTTTTGCTTTTGTTTGTTTTTGTTTTTGTTTGTTTTTTTGTTTTTGCTTTTTTTTGTTTTGTTTTTTTTTTACTTTTTTCCTTTTTTTGTTTTTGTTTTTGTTTTTGTTTTTTTGTTTTCTAGTTTTTGTTTCTTTGTTGTTTTGTTTTGTTTTTTTGTTTTTGTCTTTGTTTTTGTTTTTTGTTGTTTGTTTGTTTGTTTTTGTTTTGTTTTGTTTTTGTTGTTGTTGTTGTTGTTGTTGTTGTTGTTTTTTTTTTTTTTTTTTTTCAGAGTAAATTTTCAATATTTTTTTAAAAATTATAGTAAAAAACAATAAAAGTCATTTTGTTTGGTGCAAAAAACACCTTGAAAATCGAAAAGTGTTGATGTCGGAATAATGTTTTTGTTTTGTTTTGTTTTGTTTTGTTTTTGTTTTCGCTTTTGTTTTTGTTTTTGTTTTGTTTTTGTTTTTTTTTTTTTTTTTTTTTCCAAGGTGCATTTTCAACACTTTTTAGTAATGACGTTAAAAACAAAATATCGTGACTCTGAAAAAATTTAAATTTCCAATGATTTTCAAGCATGACATTAACGATAAAATATTACATCTTTAAAAAACCCTTAAAATTCCAATGATTTTCAAGCATGACATTAAATTTAAAAAATCGCTTCTTTGAAAAACCCTAAATTCCAACAATTTTCAAGCATGGTGCTAAGAAAAAATATTTATAATTGTTTTCAGCCATAACATTAAAAATAAAATATCACGACTTAGAAAAACATTAAAAATCTTGACAATTTTTCAACTATGGAATTAAAACAAAGATTATGACTATAAATCAATCTTAAATTTTCAAAATATTTTAAGCATGACATTATGGAAAAAATTTATGACTAAAAAAACTTTAAAAATGAACTCCTGAATGAAAGAGTTATTATACCAAGAGTAATTTTTTAAAATGTCAAATGTATAGCGATTTTGAAATCTTAGCCTAAGACAACTTGATACATTGCGAAAAAAATTTAAAAATCAACTATCAAATTGACACGAAGTTTAGGTGAGCTCAACCTATTGTAATGAAAACTTAAAGACCAACCATGAAATTAACACATTGTGGGGCAGACTCGATTCATTATAACGAAAAAATTAAAATCAACTATCAAATTGCACATTATGAGATCAAGTTGCTAGAATATATCGACACGTACCATATATATATATATATAAGAAAACAAAAAATCAGATATGGAAAAAAAAATAAAAAAATAAATGTAATAAAACATAAAAAAAAAACATGACAAAAAAATCAAATATAAAAAATATATAGTAATGACATAAAAAAAACTATAAAATGTAAAAAAAAATTAACCATACCATGTAAAATAAAATTAAAAAAGAGAGAGAAAAAAAACAGTAAAAAAGACAAAAAAGAAAAGAAAAAAGAAACAATTACAAATGTAAAATACAACATTAAAAAAATTATAAACTTAAAAAGAAAAATAAAATTCCCCCGAGACCCTGACGCCCAACTGGCCAAAGGTGGCAAGGGGATGATTCATGAAAAAAATAAATTAAATTTCATAAAATATATAAAAAAAATCCATAAAAAATGGAAAAAAAAATCAAAATTAACTTGTAAAAATGAAAAATTTAAATAAATAAATATATAAAACAAAAAATAAATATAAAAATATAAAAAATAAACAAAAAAATTAAAAAATATATATAATATAAGAAAATATAAATAAAAAGTCCCGAGGGATAGCTCAAATGGTCGAGTTCCCGTTGCTAAGCACTTTCCTGGTTGGTTGGTCACGGGGTCAAATCTCCTCGACGCCCTCGGGGTTAGGCCTGATATGGCCAACCAGCAGATCCCTTCGGGTGGAACTGCCCCGCTTCTCTATGTGGACGTAGCGGCCACTCAGTGCCCGTGAACCACATTGAAATATATATATATATATATATATATATATATATATATATATATATATATATATATATATATATAAATTTAAAAAAGACCATTTTTAAGTTAAAAAAAATAACAAAAAAATAAAAAACTTAAATTATAAAAATAAAAAAACAAAATTTAAAAAAAAACATTCAAAAAAATTCAAAACAATTAAAAAAGAAATTATAAAAAAAATTAAAAATAAACCATTAAAGAAACAATTAAATTATAAAAAAAACTATTTAAACAAAACAATTATAATTATAATTATATATATATATATATATATATATATATATATATATATATATATATAACACATTAAAAAAAATTATGCCCCCTTGCCTCCCCTCTCACCTCCCTCACCCCCCTCCCCTCTCACCTCCCTCACCCCCGTCCTGCTCACCCTTCCCTCTCTCACCTCCACTCCCCACCCTCGGTCCTCCCACTCCCTCCCTCACCCCCCACGACCCTCCCACTCACCCCCTCACCCTCCTCCCCTCCCCGCTCAGGCTCCCGGCTAGCGGCCTCTTGGCCACTAGCTGGGCGCCTATGCGAGGAGGGGAGGGGGGTAAGGGGGGTGAGGGGAAGGGTCGTGGGGGTGAGGCAGGGGGGTGGTGAGGGGACTGGGTGAGGGAGGTGGGTGGCGAGGGGAGAGGGGAAGGGAGGGAAGCGGAGGGCTGAGATTGGGGAGGGGAGGAGAGGAGGGAAGGTTGAGAGTGGGGAGGCGAGCGGGGTGAGGGAAGGGGAGGCAAGGCACGAGGGTGAGGGAGGGGAGAGAGGAGAGGTCGGGAGAGGGGTGAGGGAGGGGAGAGAGAAGGGATCAGGAGGAGGGTGAGGGAGAGCAGGGACACCTTTTTTTTTGGTTATGTTTTTTTTAATGTGTTTTCTTAATTGTATTTTTTTTTTTAATTTTTATTTATTTTTTGTTTTATTTTTTATTTATATTTTGTAATTTAATTGTGTTTAGATTAGTTTATTTTTATTTATTTTTAATTGTTTTATTATTATTATTTTTTTGTTGTTTTTATTTTTAAAATTGTTTATTTATTTATTAATTTTTTTTTATGTGGTTTTTTTTAAATGTTTTTTTTTTTTTGTTTTTTTTTTGTAATTGTTTTTTTTCTTAAATTGTTTTTATTTTTTAATTGTTTTGATTTTTTTTAATGTTTTTATTTTGTTATTTTTTTTTGTACGTTATTTCTTTATTTTTATAATTTTAATTTAAAAAAAAATAATTCTTAAATTTTTATTTTATTTTTTTAATTTTTTTTGGTAATTATTTTAATTTTTTTTTTCTTCGTAATGAGGTTTTTTTTTAATTATTTTTTTTTTAAACTTAAAAAAATGTTTTTAGATTTTTTTTTTTTTTTTTGTGGATCAATTTGTTTTTCTTTCTTTTATGTATATAATTTTTTTTTTAAGTTTTTCAATATTTTTTATTCATTTTTTTATTTTTACGAGTTAATTTTGGTTTTTTTTTTTACATTTTTGTACCTTTTTTGTTTTTTGTTTTTTTTTCCCTTTTTATATATTTTTTTTTGTATTTGATTTTTTTTTGTCATCTTTTTTATTTTTATGTTTTATTACTAACATGTTTTATGTTTTTATATTTTTATGTTTTATTACTAACATGTTTTTATGATTTTTATTTTTGCCATGCTTTATGTTTTATGTTTTATTTTTACATTTTTATAGGTTTTTTGTTTTTATTTTTATTTTTTATATATTTTTTTGTATTTGACTTTTTTTTTGTCATGTTATTATTATTATTATTTTATGTTTTATTACTAACATGAAAATCACCAACATTAAAAAAATCATCCACACTTAATTCATTAGAAAATTTAAAGTGTAAAAACTAAGCCCTCTAAACAAAAAGGGTTGATGCTCAACAACACTTTTCAAAATCAAGATGAAAATCACTAACAAAAAAAAAGGTTCACACAGGATACATAAAAAAATTTAAAGTGTCAAAATTAAGCCCTCTAAAAAAATGTGTTGATGCTGCATCAACACTTTTCAAAATCAGCATGAAAATCACTAACATTTAAAAAATGTGTTGATGCTGTATTGACACTTTTCAAAATCAGCATGAAAATCACTAACATCGAAAAAAATGTTCATACTTGATACATAAGAAAATTTAAAGTGCCAAAAATATGCTCAAAAAAAAAATTTGTATTTTGGCATCACCACTTTTCAAAATTGGGTGATTTTTTGCTACCTCAAAAAAACGGGTACCAGTTCACTTTCTTTTTTGATCGGTAACTATGTTTAGAGGGGATTGACTATGATGAGACCTTTGCTCCTGTTGTAAGGTACTTGTTAATCATATCTATATTGGCACTATCAACACATATGGGTTGGAAGATACATCAGATGGATGTAAAGACAACCTTCTTTAATGGAACAATTAAGGAAGATGTGTACATAGAACAACCTGAAGGTTTTGAAACCTTCGACCATGAGTCACATGTGTGCCGACTCAAGAGAGCATTGTATGGGCTGAAGCAAGCACCCCGTTCTTGGTGTACAAGGATAGATAGCTACATCACTGGGTTGGGCTTCACGAAGAGTGAAGCAGATGCGAACCTATGCCACATAGTGGTGGAAGGTAAAATATTGATCATTGTACTTTATGTTTATGATCTCATACTGACAGGTGATGATCAATTTATCAAGTCTTACAAGGAGGACCTTGCAAGAGAGTTTGAGATCAAGGACATGGGGCTCATGCATTACTTTCTTGGCATGGAGGTATGGTAGGGAGATGGGGAGTTGTTTGTGTCTCAGGGCAAGTATGCCAACGAAATACTCAAGAGATTCCACATGGAGAGAAACAAACCCCTGGAGACTCCTATAGTAGGTAATTGATGGAAGAATGATGCTACTTTAGGGGAAGTAGTGGAAGCTACTGTTTATAGGCAGCTTGTGGGTTCACTCATGTACTTGGTGAACACACGAATGAATATGTGCTCTACAGTTAACTAACTTAGTCAAGTGATGGTTAGGCCTACCAAGCTTTATTGCAAGGCGGAAAAGCATGTGTTGAGATACCTCAGGGGAACTTCTTAGTATGGATTATGGTACAAACATACAAAGGGAGTGAAGCTTTAAGGCTTCACTAATGCAGATTGGGCAGGGAGTCCATCCGACTAGAAGAGCACATTAGGATGGATCTTCAGTATTAGGTCAGCGACAGTTTCTTGGTACAACAGGAAACATAGATTGGTTGCACTCAGTTCGAAAGAGGCAAAGTAGATGGCTACAAGTTAGGCAACATGTGAGGCCATCTGGATGAGGAAGATACCAGTTGGTTTGTTTGGTCAACAGATTGATCCAACCATGATTTAATGTGATAATCAGAGTTGTATCAAACTATCTGAAATTCCAGATTTTCATGATCGGTCTAAACATATTGATATCCGATATCATCATCTCAGAGATTGTGTATTGAGGTGGATTATGTTGTTAGAGTACATTCCCACGGAGGAGCAAGATGCTGACATTTTGAAAAAGGCATCATCAAGATGTAAATTCGAGTTTCATAGAGACAGGATCAGGGTAGCTGATAATCCTTTTCCTGTTGAGAGGGAGTGTTGAAAAATGGCAACAAGAAATTCCAGTTTAAATTTGTCCTTGAATTTAAATTGTGAATTAAAATCGAATTCTATTCTCATAGCAACTTGTAAATAGTTAATTAGGTTGAATTAACTTAATTAGCTTAAGAATTTCGAGTTGGAAGTCTTTCTGAAGTCATGTATATGTTCTCCCTAAGTTTCAGGGGTCCAGGATGAGTTTAAATTGAGTAGTAAATTAAATAACTTAGTTTACTCAATTATGTTCAATTAAATTAGTTCCAAACTATTTGTGGAACTAATAGAGAGTTAACAATCAGTTAGTACACTAGTGCATCCAAAAGTGTCACTCTAGTTAATTGAAGATTCCCTCATCGGAAACTCATGCATGTCGATTCTGAGAAAGACCCAGTTGAGACTAGAGTGCATGGATAGTGTACTATTAGTTGTATGATTTACTGAGTTGTAAATATCATGCATGCAATCAGAGAAGGACCTATGTTTGGATTGCACAGTTTTGGAAGCATGAATTCCCTTTAAATACGGTCTATTCATCCTAGGAATTACACAAGAGATTAGGGGCTTGGAGAGCTGTAGAATTGGCTAAGTGTTGGCCAAGAGCTTGCTTGTGAGCTGAGAGAGTTGAGCATACTTGTGCGGAATTTTTCTAGTGAGAACAAGCTTTGTATCTTCACTCATATTTTTGATATATGCAATATAGATAGTGGGGTTTTGAGAAATGGCTTTGCCCAGATACATCTTGTGTTATGTGCCATTGATTTATCTTCTTCTTGTTCATTTTGTTTCCATCGATCTATTGGCTTCTGTTGGTTGAAAGTAGAAGTAGATTCTTGTCCTTTGATTTAGTACATTGTATGAGCTTGTGAATTTACAGGAAAATTCTACAATGTCCTCCCAAGAATCTTGTCACTCTAAGATGATTCATCTATCCTTATTAATTAAACCAAATATATCCACCAATCCAAGCATGCTTCAAACATTCAACCTTCTTATGGAGATATCTGCACAAACACAACCCCAATTAGTAATAAAATTTCAATATACATGTTTAACACAAACCTTTGGGGTTCTTAATCATTCTAATGTTTCTTGTATCATCATCATATCAAACATGTTACTCAGAGGCTTCACTTCTTCAACTTTTCAGCAACACCAAACTTAGCCTTAACACTTTCTTCCAAAAACATCCAAGTTTTGTTCACAGCTTTATCAATCATGAATAACCCTCGGTATTGCTTCATCTATTCTCTGATTTCAAACATCCTCATGGTATTTTCATTAGGTTGTTCACGTCTCTTTAAGTTCCCTCTCACCTAGGGAGACATACACTTTTCTTTATCCAAGTAATTAGAGGACAAATTCATCAACTATCTTATTCTTCTAGTCACACAGGCTCTTCCTTTTTGCATCAACACTTCATCGGAGAATTTAGACCTTGAAAAATTTCATCATTCCTTCACATGGTAACGTGTTCATGTCATCAAATTTCTCATAACTCCCTCTTACCATCATGCTCCACATCATTATCAAATTATTATCAAATATGAGGTAAGCATGTTCATTAGTTTGAAGACTATGTACCTATAAACCTTTAACAACAAGCACCACCAAAAACAAATATATATGTACAAGAGCTTGAATCATATCATTACAATAGGAGCATACTAAATCCGATTTTAGACATTGAAGACCTAAACCTAGTTAGGTTTTATCAATCAGGAAATTCATCCATTCGAATTCTTGTAACAATATTTAGTAGGGTTTTGTCATACACCACAAATTTCATCATTAAACTAGATCATGTCAATATTCGAAAGCATTATACATCTAGGGTTTCATTATCATGCCCTAGAATATTAATATCTACTAGGGTTTTGTTACAAACCCTAGATTTCAAAAACTAAATCATGAATATAAACAATCAAGTTAACATACCAATGTTTCATTTCTAGGGTTCCATTCATTAGAGAATTTTTGAGGTCTCAAATGGGCCTCCCAAATATTATAAAATAATAAAATAAGATTAGATTACATCATCAAATTTTAGAGGGAAAAAAGAAAAATCTATTTTTTCAATTCGTATTTTCAACTTATCTCCCTACGATTTTACTCAAATTTCGAGTGGGAGAACTCGTTGGATGTGGAATTTAATTGCTCATCCAAGGAGTACCCATGTTGCATAACTTCAATCTATTTCTCATTTTTCATGTAGTATGGTACATAAAAAGTATTCAACATGTGTATTTCTTAGATGAATAATTAAATTCTGCATCTAACGAGTGCTCCCGCTCGAAATTTGAGTAAAATCGTAGGGAGATAAGTTGAAAATACAAGTTGAAAACATAGTTTTTATTTTTTACTCCAAAAATGTTGAATCATCCCCCATTGTTAACATCATCATCTTGAATCCTATTGGTTCTTATAAAGTTGATTTTGGTTGTACATTTTTGTTTTGAGGCCCATTTTTGACCTCAAAATTTCTCTAATGATGATTTCCTAGAGACTTATATATTCCATACTAGGGTTTTATCGTAAACCCTAGACACAAACATCAAACTCCAAAATTAGATATACAACAATTTTGATCAAGATGGGGTTTCAATTATATAGAAGCACTTATACCCAGAGATCCATGATCCAAACTTGTGCAGGAATGCAACAAAATACATAAATACAAATATACCCAGAGATGCAACAAAAATAAAACTTCATTTATTAATATCAAAGAAGTGAAATATGCTTATATACAAAAATGGAAATAAACTAGCTTAGGTGATGGTAGCTTATCTCTGAGAAGCGATCTGGTAGCTACATGCCTTTGAATTGTGTTACAGTGAGGCTCGAAGGCCTATTTATTATTTAGAAATAATGGAAAACCCTAAACATCTAGAAACCTAACCCTACGAGATGAAGCACCAAAAATATGGGCCCTGTTTGGGTAAATTGGTACATCATTTTCCTGGGGTTGTAACTTTGGCATACGATCTTTGTTTGACGCACACCATACCTCGTTAGAAAGATCTATCCAAGGACTAAAAATTTCAACTAAAAACATGAGTTCAATAATCACGTTGCCAATTTTCCAAAAAATGTTGTTTTGGGCCTCAAAACGGCTCCAGAAGTTCAAGGCCCGAAAAACTACCAAAAATAGTAAGTTGTGCTACAATTAAGGAGACTAAAAAACTAAAAGAAACTGTGGTGGGGGTCTTAGTGGAATAGGTGGGTGACTACCAATATCCACCTGGATCAGTCCTCCCCCCTTAGGAAGAAATGATCCCCATTGAATTAAGTGCCTCCATGAGATGGGGAAACTTCCACTGAACCTGGTCCCCGGTGAGCGACTAGCCTTGGTGCAGGAGTTGTCCAAATTTAACAACCCAATATAGTTGGATCTAATGTTGGAAAGTATCCTTTATCTGTGTACCCATGATCCGATCAGTTGTGGCCTATTCTATGCAGTCTGGGTTTAACTCTGTTGGTGTGAGTTGTTCTGCAATGTCTGATGTGTCCAATAATGGTGGAAAGTATGGTCAAAGGCAATCCAGATTGAACATTGGGTGCATACCAAGGAATGGTGGAATGTTGAGCTCGAAAGTGTTGTCCCCTACAACCTTAGTGATGGTTTAAGGTCCATATTGGAGTGAGTGAAGCTTACTGTGGGGCCCAGAGAGGCACTCCTTCTACAAATGTAACCAAACTTTGTCACCCACCTGGAACGTGTGTGGCACCCGATGCTGATCATGATGTTGCTTGTACTTAGCATTAGCTCTATCCAATATGTTGTGGACCTATTGGAAGATGTGATGAATGTGCTCAATGAAGTTGTTATCCCTGTCAGCTTCATACTAGACATGAGTCGAATCTGCCAGAGTAGCTACAAATGATATGGCCACATCAATGGGACATAGTGGCTGGAATCTGAATCCCACCTGAAAAGGGTTTTGGCCAGTTGAGCTATGTAGAGATCTATTGTAGTTGTGCTGGACATAGGGGATGCTTTTACCCCATGTGCATGGATTCTTCGAGTTGTAGATGGGCATAACGTGTACGATCATATTATTGACGACCTTTGTTTGGCCATCATTTTGGGGGTGGAAAGTCATGGACTTAGTGAGCATGGTATTGGACCGACATCAACGAGAGACTTGACCAAAATGTACTTAGGAACCTGTTTTCCTGATTTGAGATAATGGATAGTGGGATCCCAAACTGTACTGAAACCCATTCAAAGAAGAGCTTAGCAATGGCTTATGTTGTGATACTCTTCTTATAGGCCACCAGAATGGCCATCTTAGAGAATTTGTCGGCAACCATGAAAATGTAGTCGTTGCCATGCTTAGTAGAAGGAAGACCTGACATGTAATACATGGAGATGGATTCCCAAGGTCGATTAGGATTATATAGGTCTTGCTTCTTGATGGTCGGTTTGGAAATGGTGCAGGCAGTGTAGGATCTGATGTACTTCCCAACATCTTGTCGAAGGTTCAACCAATAAAAATACTTTTGCAGCACTGCCACTATTTTCTCTACCCCGAAATGTCGAACGCTTGCTTGAAGGAACACAAAGGTGTTGGCATTATGATTCAGGTGTTGTACTTGATGGCAAACGCTTTCAGGTGGTAAATCAAGAAGGACGCAGGAAATTTTGTTCAGCAAGCGCGTCCCCGCAGGTATTCCATTCAGAACCCGCGTCCAGGGACGCCGGCCAGCCGTTCAGAAGGTGCGTCCGCCCAGTGCACACATTTCAAGGTAGAGAAAAGCTCGTGGGGGCTTCTTGTGTGGTATCTAGCCGACGGTTGCGTGTTTCTATGGTGTCGGCTCGTGGTATTGTTCCACGCTTTGGGGAGAAGCTTGCCTATATAAAGCAAAGGAGTTCATTTGGATTAAGCATCATCTTGGTTGATCATCTCTTGGTGTGATCTAGTCCATATCTTTAAGGGTAAATCTTCTAATGGACTACGATCTGTATGGCGCATGATCAGATCTGTGGATCTGAGTGTTTGGGTTGGTTCTGAAGTCCTCTTATCTTCTATATCTAAAGGGACGCAGATTCAGTGAAGGGAAAGTGCGCCGGGACGCAGTACAGTGAAGGATCAGGTGCGTCTCTGAAGCGAAGGACGCGGCGCGACTGTGGTATTGGGTGCGTCTCTGAAGCGAAAGACGCGGCGCGATAGTGTTGATGTGTGCGTCGGTCGCAGACAAGCAAAAGGAACAGTGCGTCTGCACGCAGGACAGCATAAGGTATACTGCGTCCAGTCGCAGGCCACAGAAAGAAAATATGCGTCCCTGTCTTAAGATGATCTGTTAACTGTATATTTCTGTTCATAAGGTGTTCTGGGTTGTTTCTGTAATTACTGATCTGATATCTGTAGTAGACTGTATCTGTTGTATACTTGTTGATCTTTTTGAAAAGAAGTAGGGGGTTGTAGCTCCCTTCCAGGAGAAGTCTGGAAAACGAGAAAGAGTTGTAGCTCTTTGCAGGTTGCAGCCTGCGTGCTGGTAAAGGACTGCACCAGTACAAAATCATTGTAAAAAGAATTTCTTGAAAGAAGATAGAGACATTATTGCAGCAGGTGGTTTTTCTCCCGCATTGGGTTTCCACCTTACATCTTGTTTTCTTTGGTGTGACTGTCTATTTTCTTTATCCATGCTCATTGTTTTATGGTACTGATATGCAAGAATATTTCAAAAGATCAAATAAGGAAGATTTGGTAAATTGCTAGATAATACTGATTCACCCCCCCCTCTCAGTATTATTTCCAACAATTGGTATCAGAGCCAGGTCCTTCAGAACAGCTTGATCGCTTGAAGGTAGATCGTTCATCATGAGCAACTACGAGAGAGAAGCATCAATCAGGCCACCCGTCTTCGATGGAACAAACTTCAATTATTGGAAGGTAAGAGTTACTGCATATCTTCAATCTCTTGGTACAGAAGTTTGGAACATTGTAGAATCAGGCTATGCCTTTCCTTCAGTTACTCCTACAGATCCAGCTGAGAAAAAGCAGTATGAAACAAATGCAAAAGCAGTCAGTACTCTATTAGGAAGTATATCTCAAACAGAGTTCATGAAGGTCATGCACTTCAAATCAGCAAAAGAGATATGGGACAAAATGATCACTAGCTATGAAGGAGATGAACAGGTAAAAGAAGCTAAACTTCAAACTCTCAGGATTCAATATGAGACTCTCAAGATGTATAATGATGAAAGTGTGGCTAATTATTTTCTTCGAGTAGATGAGATTGTTAATTGTATGAAAAATTTGGGTGAAGAAATAAAAGAGACTATAGTAGTTCAAAAGATTCTAAGATCTTTATCCCCCAAGTTTGAATCTAAAGTATCTGCAGTAGAAGAAAAGGAAAATCTCCGTGTTCTCACTATGTCTCAGCTGCATGGAATTCTAACTGCTTATGAAATGAGAAAGGGAGGTCCATCAGACAGAAGGGAAGCTGCTTTTAAAGCATCAGGCAAAGAAGATCACTATGAAGGATGTCATGTTCCAGAAGAAGAGGAAGAAGAATCAAACTTTGTCAGAAATCTTCAAAGGGGTTCTGGAAGGTTCAGAGGTAAGCTACCTTTCAAATGTTTTGCTTGTGGAAGAGTAGGTCATTATGCTGCAAAATGCTCTTATAAGGATAAAGGAAAGGAACCAGTTAGATGGAACAAGAAACAGGGTACAAATAAGAAAAGCTACTACACCCATGAAGATAGCGATGGCTTATCAAACAGTGATGAAGATGAACAAGGTAACAAATATAGATTGTTAATGGCATTTGAAGATGATAATTATGAGGATGCTATAGATGTGGATAACCTTTATGATGAAATTACTAGACTCAAGAGATGTATAGAAGAAAAGAACATGATTATTGATACTCTACAATTTCAGATTGATGAAAAGGAAAAACATCTTGAAAAATTAGAAGGTGAAATTGTTGGTCTTAGAAAAGAAATTGAGAAAACAAAAACTATTAATCTCAAGTTTGTCAAAGGATCTGAAACGTTGAATGAGATTATCAGTGTGCAGCGATCTCCTCTAAATAAGACAGGTCTGGGCTACAATGGAGAAACTTCTCAAGCTTCCACTTCAAAAAGTTATCTTGATGCCGCAAGAAGAAATGAGCAAGAACACAAGGAAGATCATCAGGTAAAGCAGGGACAAACTTCAAACTATCAGGGGCAATCCAGCTTAAGGGTGAACAAAAGTCACAACCAGCCACAGGTAAAACCTTCTCAATTTGGTTCAAGAATAGATGAAAATAGAAATTACAATCAGTCGGCTGGTAGATTCAATAATCGCAGAAACTTCTTCAATGGACAATGCTTTTCTTGCCATAACTTTGGTCACAAAGCAGCCCAATGTGTTGCGTATAAAACAATCATGACTAGGGAAGCTCAAAAACAAAGAAGCATGACAGGGAATACAAAAAGGACCTATAACAATTTTTCAGCTCTTGAAAATGAAGTTGAATGCTCTATTTGCAATAATTTTGGACATGAAGATTTTGAATGCAGAAGCAGGTTTCCGGAAAGAAAGGTACAAGAACAAAAAAGGGAACAAACCTCAGGCACCAAAACATGGAAAATAAAGGAACCTCAAACAGAAAGATGTGGGATAGCATTCTATGCAGAAGGACAAGAAAATCTATGGTACATTGACAGTGGATGTTCAAAGCACATGACAGGTGATAAAGAAAAACTTGAATCTTATTCTAATTTAGAAAAGGGAAAGAAAGTCTCTTTTGGAAATGATACTCCTGCAACTATAAAAGGAAAAGGTATTGCTCCTTTAAAAGAAGATGTTAAGGCTGGAAATGTTTTGTTTGTTGATGGACTAAAGCATAATCTTCTAAGTGTAAGCCAGATGTGTGATCAAAGAACCGAGGTTATATTCAGATCAAATGGATGTCTTGTTCGTGATCTTGATACAGGTAAAACAGTTCTCAAAGGAAAAAGAACTTCAAATAATCTATACATTTTTGATGAAGAACAACAACAATGCTATTTAAGCAAGGATGAAGAGCACTGGTTATGGCATCGAAGATTGGGACATCTAAGTTTCTCACAAATAAGGAAAGCTTGCAAATATCAGGCAGTTCGCGATCTTCCAGATATCAAAATTCCTGACAACACCATGTGCAGATCATGTCAGTTTGGAAAACAGACTAGAACTAACTTTCCAGAGAAAGAAGGATCAGCCAGTATGCCTCTGGAGCTAGTACATACAGATGTATGTGGACCATTCAGAAAAAGAACACCTAGAGGAGAGGAATACTTGATATTATTTATTGACGATTTCTCCAGGTTTGTTTGGTTGGGACTTATGAAGCACAAAGATGAAGCTTTCGAAAAATTCAAATCCTTCAAAGCCTTGGCTGAAAATGAATCAGGTCACAAGATTAAGTGCCTCAGATCCGACAGAGGTGGAGAATTTACTTCAAATGAATTTTTCGATTTCTGTGATGAACATGGAATAAGGAGAGAATTTTCTACAGCTAGAACTCCTCAGCAAAATGGAGTAGTGGAAAGAATGAACAGAACAGTCCAGCAAATGGCTCGTGCTATGCTTGATGAATCAGGAACTCCTGCAACCTTCTGGGGTGAAGCTGCACATGCGGCAGTTATTATTCTCAACAAGACAAATGTCCGAGTGAACAGCACTCAAACTCCTCATGAGCTCTGGAGTGGTAAAACTCCTTCAGTAAAGCACTTCAAAATCTTTGGGAGCAAATGCTATATCAAAAATACTGAGGAGCAGCTTGGCAAACTTGATCCTAGAGCAGATGAAGGAATTCTTCTTGGCTACTCTCCACATAGCAAAGCATACAAATGCTACAATAAAAGACTTGGCAGAATTGTTGAAAGCATTGATGTAGTGGTTGATGAGAAAGGATACATTCCTAGGCAAATACATCGTGAAGACATTGAAGAAGATGAAAGCTACCCTCAAAGACAGAATGATGAAGAAGAAGAACCACAAGAACAATTTCAAGACGGACCTCACGAAGAAGCAGAAGAAAGAACAAGAATAGAAGAAAAGACTCCATCCAGATATGTTCAAAAGAACCATCCAGAATCTCAGATCATGGGACAAAAGGAAGCAGGTATACAAACTAGAAGAACAGTTGCAGAAGCTTCAAGTTATTTGGCATTACTCTCCTCTACTGAACCACAAAATGTGAAAGAAGCATGCAAAGATGAATGTTGGGTGAAAGCAATGGATGAAGAACTTGAGCAAATCGAAAAGAACAATACTTGGGAGCTGGTTCCTAGACCAAAGGATAAGAATGTTATCGGAACAAAATGGGTTTTCAAAAATAAATTGAATGAAAATGGAGAAGTAATTAGAAACAAAGCCAGACTTGTTTGTAAAGGGTATGCACAGCAAGAAGGAATAGACTTTGAAGAAACTTTTGCTCCTGTTGCAAGACTTGAGGCCATCCGAATGTTTCTTGCTCTCTCAAGTTGTCAGAACTTCAAAGTATTTCAAATGGATGTGAAATCAGCTTTTCTGAATGGAGACTTGGATGAAGAAGTGTACATTGAACAGCCAGATGGTTTCATTCTTGGAAACGATCCAAATCTTGTATGCCGATTAAAAAAGGCTCTCTATGGTCTCAAACAAGCTCCAAGGGCTTGGTACTACCGGTTGGACAAATATCTTCATCAACAAGGTTTCTCAAAAGGTTCAGCAGATAGCAATCTTTATATAAAAGTTGAAAATGACAAATTACTAATACTTGTTGTGTATGTAGATGACATTATTTTTGGCAGTAATGAAGAAGCTATGAGTCAAAGCTTTGCCTCAGTCATGCAGAAAGAATTTGAGATGTCCTTGCTAGGAGAACTGACATACTTTCTTGGTTTGCAAATCCAACAAAAGAAAGGAGGAATCCTTTTATCTAAAACCAAGTATCTCAAGCAGATTTTGAAGAAATATGGCATGGAAGATGCAAAACCAGTATGTACACCCATGGTTACAGGATGTAGTCTCAGTGCAAATGACGAATCTGCAGCAGTTCATCAACCAACCTACAGATCTATGATTGGAAGTCTACTATATTTGACAGGTACCCGACCAGACATCATGCATGCAGTTGGAATAGTTGGAAGGTTTCAGGCAAACCCAAAGGAGACTCATCTTCAAGCAGTAAAGAGAATCTTCAAATATCTTCAAGGGACTCAAAATTATGGCCTATGGTATCCTAGAGATACAGATCTCACTCTTCATGCTTATACAGATGCAGATTGGGCCGGAAGCGTGGATGACAGGAAAAGCACAAGTGGTGGTGCATTCTTTATGGGTTCTAGACTGGTATCTTGGTTCAGCAAGAAACAGAGTTCAATTGCCTTGTCTACAGCTGAAGCGGAATATGTTGCGGCTGCATCTTGTTGCACCCAACTTCTTTGGATGATGCAGACTTTGCAGGATTATCAAATCACTTGTACACCTCCTATTCCTATCTTATGTGACAACACAAGTGCAATCAGCATCTCAAAGAATCCGGTTATGCATTCAAAAACCAAGCACATACCAATCAAGTACCATTTTCTCCGGGAACAAGTACTTGAACAGAAGGTCAAGTTGGAGTATGTTCCTTCTAAGGAACAAGTTGCTGATATTTTCACCAAACCGTTGCCCAGGGACACTTTTGAATACCTCAGGCAAAAGCTGGGGGTTGTTGATGCATCATCTCACTGTTGACCATCTTCCTATTGATGGTATAGGCTCAGGGGGAGCACATAATGCATTGTTGGCATTATGGAGAAGGAGATCTTGGAAATAGCTGCAATATGTCTCTGTCTTCTTCATGATGGATTTCTGGTTACAATTCTGGAGAAGCATGAGCATAGGGGGAGCATACCCTTTGCTCTTGATGTCAAAGGGGGAGAATGATGAAGCTGAAGATTATGTGGTTGCCATCAAGTCCAAAGGGGGAGTTTGTTGGCATTATGATTCAGGTGTTGTACTTGATGGCAAACGCTTTCAGGTGGTAAATCAAGAAGGACGCAGGAAATTTTGTTCAGCAAGCGCGTCCCCGCAGGTATTCCATTCAGAACCCGCGTCCAGGGACGCCGGCCAGCCGTTCAGAAGGTGCGTCCGCCCAGTGCACACATTTCAAGGTAGAGAAAAGCTCGTGGGGGCTTCTTGTGTGGTATCTAGCCGACGGTTGCGTGTTTCTATGGTGTCGGCTCGTGGTATTGTTCCACGCTTTGGGGAGAAGCTTGCCTATATAAAGCAAAGGAGTTCATTTGGATTAAGCATCATCTTGGTTGATCATCTCTTGGTGTGATCTAGTCCATATCTTTAAGGGTAAATCTTCTAATGGACTACGATCTGTATGGCGCATGATCAGATCTGTGGATCTGAGTGTTTGGGTTGGTTCTGAAGTCCTCTTATCTTCTATATCTAAAGGGACGCAGATTCAGTGAAGGGAAAGTGCGCCGGGACGCAGTACAGTGAAGGATCAGGTGCGTCTCTGAAGCGAAGGACGCGGCGCGACTGTGGTATTGGGTGCGTCTCTGAAGCGAAAGACGCGGCGCGATAGTGTTGATGTGTGCGTCGGTCGCAGACAAGCAAAAGGAACAGTGCGTCTGCACGCAGGACAGCATAAGGTATACTGCGTCCAGTCGCAGGCCACAGAAAGAAAATATGCGTCCCTGTCTTAAGATGATCTGTTAACTGTATATTTCTGTTCATAAGGTGTTCTGGGTTGTTTCTGTAATTACTGATCTGATATCTGTAGTAGACTGTATCTGTTGTATACTTGTTGATCTTTTTGAAAAGAAGTAGGGGGTTGTAGCTCCCTTCCAGGAGAAGTCTGGAAAACGAGAAAGAGTTGTAGCTCTTTGCAGGTTGCAGCCTGCGTGCTGGTAAAGGACTGCACCAGTACAAAATCATTGTAAAAAGAATTTCTTGAAAGAAGATAGAGACATTATTGCAGCAGGTGGTTTTTCTCCCGCATTGGGTTTCCACCTTACATCTTGTTTTCTTTGGTGTGACTGTCTATTTTCTTTATCCATGCTCATTGTTTTATGGTACTGATATGCAAGAATATTTCAAAAGATCAAATAAGGAAGATTTGGTAAATTGCTAGATAATACTGATTCACCCCCCCCTCTCAGTATTATTTCCAACAAAAGGTGTCCTAAGTGGCATATAAATTCATCGTGGAGGTGAAAATTTGGTCCTTTCTTACATTCCAAGAGCATCTGGTATGTGCTACCGAATTCTAGATCGCTCTTGTAAATATTTGGCCACCTCGCAGTCTTGTGCCCACAAGAGTCAATCACAATGGTCAATGCCATGATCGGTGGTCGGCTGAGGCAGTCTGCAACATTGTTGGTGCTGCCCTTCTTGTACTTAATTTTCGAATGGAATGGTTTGAGGTATGTGGACCATTTCTGATGGCGATTGTTCTACAACTTCCCTTATGTCTGTATGAATTGCAGGGGTCAGTGGTGTGTGTGGATGATCATTTCCTTCCCCATAATGTAATGCTTCCATTGTATAATGGCCTGGAAAATGGAATACATATCTTTGTCATAGGTGGGATACTTTCAGTCTGTATATGAAAGTGTCTCACTATGATATGCCACTAGATGCCCCTATTGAGTAAGAATTGGACCAATAGCATAGTCGGAGGCATCTATCTCAATCTCAAATGATTTTTGCAGGTCTGATAATGTGAGCATTGGTGTAGAGAATAGGTGGTGCTTCAACTCAACAAATGGCTTCTGTTGGGATTCAGACCAAAAGAACTTTTCTTTCGCTCCTCCCTTGGTGACTTGACTCAAGGGCCAAGTGATATGAGAGAACCCCAACATGGACCTGCGGTAGAAGTTGGCAAGGCCCATAAAGATGCAGAGCTTTTTTAAAGTGGTTTGGGCTGGGAAATCCTGAACGACTTGTATCTTGGGTGGGTCCACATGCACACCCTGCTCATCAATGATGTACGCTAGATATTGAACCTAGGTCATACCAAAGGTGCTTTTCTCCAAATTGGCACACAACTTGTGTTGCCGCAGGGTTTGGAGGACCTATAAAATATGGTGGAGGTTCTCTTACTAACTCTAGTTGAAGATCAAAATAGCATCCAAATACACCACCACGAATGAGTTGTTGAAGTGTCTCAGGATGTCGTCCATCAACCTCACAAAGGTTGCGGAGGAATTTGTCAACCCAAAAGGCATGACCAGCTATTCGAAAATGCTCTCCTTGGATTTGAAGGTAGTCTTCCACACATCAGAGGGTTTGATCGATACCTGGTGATAACCAGACTTCAATTCAATCTTTCTAAAATATTTGGCCCCCTTAATCTAGTCTAGAAGGTCATCAATGCATGGGATTGGATACCTATTCTAGACAATAATCTTTTTCAGAGTCTGATAGTTTGTACAGAGTCTCCAGGTCCCATCCTTCTTCTGTACCAGCAAGATCAAGTTCCCACAAGGTGATGAACTTGGCCTAATGTGCCATTTATACAACAACTCATGAATCTACCTCTTGATTTCATCATTCTCTAGAATAGAGATCAGTCCATTGGGTAGAAGCGCGACTAGGGTCAGATCGATGGAGTGCTTGACTTGACTATGTAGAGGTACCCCTGTGGGTGACGTGAATATTTCCCTGTACTCCTCCACAATCTTGTCCGTCTACTACTATCGTACAGAGGAGCCCTGTCTCGAGGCTGTGGCCACAATTTTCTTCTTTCCCTAAGGGTGAATCATAAGGAAAAAAATTTCCTGGTCTAGGAAATGACCTTACTGCATTGACTGGTAGTGATAAAATAAATGGCGGTCGGCAGTGCTATCTCCGATATCCTATACAACTTATCACCCAAAGTAATAATAACCGTGTGAGGCCTAGAACCATACACAACATGTCACTTCCACTATATGGTTTCCCTAATAATACATCACAAACTTCAAGAGGACCAACATCACACAATACCTCATCCGTGTAGGGCTTAATGTTGTAGGGAAGGCACCACTGGTGGTTGATGCAGAGATCTCACACTTGATGAAGCTACTCGATGGTGTACAACTACAGGTGTGGTGTGGTCGGTAGGACCAACTGCTTCATGAAATCTGCTGAAATGAGGTTCTTTTGGCTTTTGCTATCGACAATGAACTGCAGCAGGGAACCCTTCACCCACATCTATGAGTGGAAGAGCCACTCCCCCTCCTCTGGATCTTCGGGCTCATCCTTCTGGATCTTGGTGATGGTAACAACAACACTGGCTCCACATCAATAATCTGCTTCCCTTTTTCATTCCCATTGTTAGTTTCTGACTTAGAGTCAGAACATGCATATGATTAAGAATCCTTCATCTTGCCACAAATAACTGCTTGGCTCAACACTCACTTGTGTTGTGAGTGGGGCTCTTATGGAGCTCACACCATTTTCTTGTGTCCTTCTTTGTCTTCGTGGTGTTTTTCTTTGCTTACAGCTTCAACAGGTTGTCTTGGGTCGCCATGCCTTGGCTTTTTCCTTTGTTCAGTGGCTTGGGGACACCTTTCCCTTACATCGGGTTCGTAGATCAAAAGTATCACTTCTTCTATTTAAATTTTAGCTCGATCTTGACAACGTATCGATAGGTGGTGCCAAGTGAGGAAATGTCCAGGAAATCCATCTTGTCTTGGATGTATTTGTGTAGATATCCACAGTACTGGAGTACCAAATGTCACTAAGAATCCTTGATACCCAGCTTCGTGCGAAGGGTATGGAAAAAATTTGTGAACTCCAACACATCTTGGTCCCTTCCCTACCGCATCGTGGTCTACTTTATGTATTTATCTTCATAGATACTGATAGGGAAATATTGTTCCTTGATGGCATCTCTGAAAGAATTCCAAGTGGGTGTGACCGAAAACAATGAGGATTCCCTCTCGTCCTTTTGTTCACAGTAGGTTTCCCACTAGTGCTTGATGTGTTGGAAGAATTTGAGAAGTGTAAAAGTAATATTTTCTCGATTAGAAAATTCATGAACTGAAAATTATCCTTCCGACAGATTTAACCATCTATCTATGAAGTATGCATATATCTAGCCTTCAAATATGGGAATATAAAAGTTAACTTGTACCTTAAAAGGAGTGGTGCCTCTAGAGTGGTTGTTGAATGAAGATGTGTCGCCTGTGGGTAGCCGCTGAAGGATTTGGGAAAAATTATCCATCATTGCGTTCCTTTGTCGCTCGAGGGCTTCCTCGAGCAATATTTTGAAAGGATCTCCTACCCCCTCATCTTTATTTTCTTCCACCATGGGAGGTTGTCAGGGTTTGTGAGGCTGGTCTTACAAAGGTTCAACCAGTTCGAGCCCTAACTCCTTATACCCTGACCTCATTGGGGACATGCAAAGAAAAACAGAGAAAGAGAAGAACACTCTGATACCACTGATCTGGAATTATGAGGGAATGCAACAAAATAGAAAAGTACACATACACATAGAGATGCAATAGAAATAAAACTTCATTTCATTAATATCTAAGAACTGAAATACGCTTACATACAGAAATGGAAATAAACTAGCTCACACGATGGTAACTTATCTCTAAGAAGAGATGTGGTGGATACATGCCTCTGAACTATGTTACAATGAGGCTTGAAGGCCTATTAATTATTGAGAAATAATGGAAAACCCTAAACATCCAAAGATCTAACCCTAGGAGATGAAGCGCCAAAACTATGGGCCCCTTTTCAGTAAATTGCTACATCAACTTCCTGGGGTCATAACTTTGGCATATGATCTCAATTTGATGTGCATAATACCTCATTAGAAATATCTATTCGAGGACTACAAATTTCAACTACAGAAGTGAGACAAAGTCTCATGTTTTGCTATTTTCCAGAAGAATAAAAAAATGTCGTTTAGGGCCTCAAAATGGCTCTGAAATTTTAGGACCCGAAAAATACCAAAAATAATAAATTGTGCTATAATTAAGGAAACTGAAAAACTGAAAGAAACAGTGGTGGGGGTCCAAGTGAAATAGGCGGGTGGCCATCAATATCCACCTGGATCAATCCATTTCTAGGATTTTATATTGAAGATTACAAGGGTTTAGTCATAATCCTTAATATACCAAACCTTAAGAAAAACTAGGGTTTCTAGACATCAACAACACACCTTAAACAACTAGGGTTTTACCATTAAATTCCTAAACATTAAGAGAGTGGGATTTCAATAAGAGATATAAACTTTATCCCTAAGAAGATTAGGGTTTCATCATTAGTATACCCTAAGCATGAAAAGGCTAGGGTTTTAAAGTGAACCGTAAAGGTCAGGGTTTCACTAAAATGAGCAAACAATAACAGATAGAATGATAAGGGTAGATTCATTCTAAATATTAATCACCTAAACAAGAATCTTAATGATTCAAAACCATAGATATGAAAGAGTTAGTAATATGAATCAAATTTCAAAATGAAGAATATCCATGCCTTCTTCTTCAACAAGTTAAATCAAATCAAACATACCTTGAGTTGTTATTTAACAAACCTTCTAAAGTTTCTTTAAGTAACATGCTTACTTTTAAGTCTTTCTTTGAAGGTTCCTCCATAATCCTTATGCGTTCCCACAAACTTTCCTTCTAAGGAAAATACAAAGATCTACATGTGTGGAGGAAAACAAACATGACAGAGGAAACAAAAAATAATATACTTATCTTTTGGTAAAATAGTGAAGGCTCCCTCTTAATCCAATATTTCCAAGGGATACCTATAACTTATAAAAAAAAACTAAGAATTTCTAAGAAGACATATTAGGTCAAAACATAAAAGACAAACTTTACAAAAACCTAAAACAATAATCTAGAAGGACATGCAAGGAAAGACTTAATAGTGTAAGTCTTTGACTTCAGATTCTTCAGTATTGTTCTTCTTTGGTGGAGCTTCATCAAAAACATTTGCATGTTCTCTTTCTCTCTTTTAATTCCTTGGATTTTCAGGACATTGACTCTTGTAATGTCCCATCTTATGACAATTGCAACACTTTTTAATAGATCAACTTTCTTCTTTGGTCCTTTGAATTTGTTGTATCCTCCCTTCTTCTTGTGATTAGCATAGTGTGATTTGGAGGTGTTGTCCTAATCTTCTCCTTCTTATTATTTGTTAACGAGATGTGAGTTTTTTATTAACTACAAGCATTTCACAATTGTTTGATTGGTGGTGTGTCCTTCCAACTACTAATACCTAACGAGATAGAGCTACATGATTTTGGTAGACCTAATAGTGCAACAATCACAAGTTCCTTTTCTGGTATAGCTTCATCAATGGCTTGTAGTTCATCTCTTATTTGAGAGATCCTCACAAAATATGAAGAAACAATATCATCTTTTGTCATCTTCATTGTTCTTAGTTCATTCTTGAGACTAGCTATTTGTCCAATGTTCTTGATGGTGAATAGTTTGGAGAGAGCTTCATACATCTCTTGAGAAGTATCTATGTTGGATATGTAGGGGATTAGATTGTCCTTTACTCCATCTACTATTAGATTCATGGCCAAGATGTTTGTTTCCCTATACTTTTCCTTTCCTGCATCATCTGTTGGTTTCACAACTTTTCCTAGAACAAAATCCAATACTTTGTGCTTAGCAAGGATGAGATCTATCCTCTTCTTCCATGCCCTATAGTTGGAGGCTCCTTCTAGCTTATTTTTAGTCTTCATTGTCATGTCTTCTTTTATTGATATAGATAGTAGGCCTTCCTCTTCTTATATGATCCTTTTTCTTTGACCCTTTCAATAGATCTTCAAGTTGCCTTTTTCTTTCCTTCTTTACCTTAGCTTTGATACCATGTTAGAAAATTAGAAAGGCAGAAATATTCTCTTATGTTGATAATTACTTGTGATATTATTGTAGTCTTATTAATTTTCTGTATGTTCTTCTTTTATATTCTTTTCATCAAGAAATCATCAAATGAAAACATGAAAATCAATGACACCAGATATAGCCACTGATCCAAGGCTAAAACCCATCTATAGGGGAAAAGCCAGTCAAAATCTTCCACTAACAGATTCAAATCAAACTTGAGACAATCCAAGACCTTACACAAGACCAAAATACTTTCCTCCTCCACCAAGTCAACTTTCCAAGATGATGAACTAAACACAAACAAAACATTGCATCAATCCAACTTCAAGTCAGAATTTCAGCCCCCAACTTAAAGAATTCCTACCCTACTACAAATATGAAATTTCGACCTCCCGAGTAGCTCCAAAATTTTGCATGTGTGAGCCAAAGAGAGAGAAAAACGACTTCTTCTTTCTTAATAAATGTCTCCTCCTTCATGTGAGAATTTTTGAGTCTACACATCAGAAATCCTATTGCAACCAATGGTTTATCATCTCCTACTTATCCTTTACATTCAAAAAGTTATTTAATTATTTAAACACGATGAAACACTATTGCAGACTACACATACATATAGATCACGAACTGAAATAAAATGAGACAATCACACAAGGGACATCGTTATTTTTGGAAAATCGTCCCCGGAAAAACCCAATTTAGGAAAACCGGTGCAACATATAGAGGGTTTGCATTATTAAGTAGATTTCTGAATACAACTAGGGTGCCAAGTTCTGCTCACCTAACAGAGAATAAACTTGGCAGAAGTAACTCTATCCGTAGACATATATTTTGGTGAATCCAATAACTGGATGATCAAACCCCAAATATGACAATGTTGTTCCCAGTGCTAGGCAGCGATGGTTGCTCCAAGCTCTACGTTGGAATTGCGTCACCTCCTCTAAGAGCTACATCACCCTCTCAGTGAGCCTCCATTGCTCAGAAAGAAGATACGCTGAACTTCTCTCTCTCTCTACCCCACAGAAAACGCCAGCGCTACCTATAAGGACCTACGTCAGTCCCTCTGGCTTTTGTGCCACCCTCTCTAAAGCTGCGCTATCTCTCCTGGTGCTGCTATGCCTCTCTGCTATGTATTCTCAGCCTTCGACTGAAGTCCCTTTGCCAAACTTCCCCTCTCACTGCAACTTAGATCACTAGCTCTATTTTCTCAACAAACCTCGCACCAGAAAAATTGAACTCTTTGATCTCTCAGGTGTATCTCCAACTGACACTCAAGCCTCCTCTTATACTTTTCCTACTATGAATCAACAACCAAGATTAAGTCCCTAATCAATGTCTAAGATTAAAACAAACATGATCCTCATCATTGAGAAGTTTCTCACCCATATTCTTATTAATACCTGTTAATATTTTTATTTTCCTAAGTTTAGACTTAGGAACCTGTTGTGGCCACCAACAACCCCCTCCTTATTTAGTATTATCAATAACACTAGGTAAGTGGGGATAAAAAATTCAAAAAAACCAATTAAGGCTTATGTATTTTACTCCTTAAGAAACATCGCATCGTGCAAAGAATGAGAGGACATTTCATTATGAGTAAAAATGATAAACTGCGAGATTGCGACGCGAAATCCATCACATCACATGCATTAATAAACACTCACATTGGAAAACCTTAAAAAATTGCCGATATGCCATATCGCATATCGCATATCGCAAAATTGTAGGAAAGACACATAACGATTATAACAATACTGCAACCCGCGATATTGCGATCTGCGATCTTGCGATAGCGCGATAAAGCGACCTTGCGATAGCACAGCACGGTGAAATTGCGGTAATGCGATAACAGAGAAATGCGATACAGATCGCAGAAACATTCCATTGCAAATTTTCTTGGCTCAATATTCAAGAAAAAGTTTTCCATAAACCAAGAACTGGATACGCGCTTTAATGATAATTAATGAATTATACGACAGTTGTTAATGAAAGATGATTTTGTGTTTTTCGAAGAGTCAGTTCATGTCAGGTGGCGCATTTTTGCATATCCGTAGCATTTAAAGCTTTCCTGTCGATTTTTATTATCATTACTCTCTCCTCATGTGTGAACCACAGGAACGAAAAAACAAAATATACACGAAGCAATGTGCAGGAAGCTATGAGGAAAAAGGGTAAAACTCCAATGTTCAAAGACAGAGAAAAGACACCCGCATGCAACAGAGCTGCAGATTCACAAAACGCTGCTGAGCCATCCATTACAGATCTTTCATTTACATCCATGGTTGAATGAGTATTGAATGATGCTGATATCAACAGGTAGTTTAATGACTCAAGGTCAAGAGCTCATGAAAGCATTATTTTTGAAAATTTTGAAGCTTTATACTCGGTGAAGAAAAAGGCGCTAAAGGCGAAAAACGCATCAGAGAAGCCCGGATCAAAGAACAGAGGCAGTTTCCGATGCGCGATTAGTGCCTAGAAAATTGCTAATCGCGCATCGCTGAGAAAATTGCTCAAAAAGCAAAGCCTCTAACTGCTCAGTCATTTGTAAAAGCCCGAAAAATGCAAGAAAGCAATAGTAAAGAACAAACTGGAAATAGAGAGCTAAAGAAAAAGGCAGAAGCAATTCAAAGGTTAACCAAGTTGAACTTGAATTATTACTGGGCATACACAGTACTTCTACATAGTCAGAGTATGACTCTCGAGTATATCATCAATTTTGCTGAAAAGTTGGTGCCAGCTCTTACCATTTCTGTTTTCTTAGCTCAACCAAAAGCGGAAGATAGTCAGCCGACTCTACCCAGGAAAATACTGAATGCTTGCAACATTAAGGAGCAAATGCAGAAATAGTTAGATATTAGATTTAATTTTTAGAAATAGTTTTGCTTAGAAAAAGGGAAGTCATTTAAACCGTATCTTGAATATGTGTAATTAAGTTATTTAGTTAGTAGTATTTAAACCCTTCTCATGCATTTAGTGAAGGGTCCAGAAATTTATGAAAAACTTGTCCTCAGAACATGCACTTTTGCACCCTTAGAGGAGGTTTTGGTGAATGAATGGGTCAAGATTTGTTGATGTTTGCATTTGATATCTGCTACTGATGTTTCACTTCTGTACTCTTAGTGGATGTTAGAGCAAGGAGAGATAAATCATTGTTTCTTGAAGCTTATGAGTAGGACTAGTCATAAATGGTACTTTTATCTCTTGACCATTTATGCTTATATGTTAAAGTGATATACAATTTTTAGTTGTTTATGTATTATTGCATGAATGCGTGAGTTATCATTTGACACTTTTGTACGGTGATAGTTATTTATTTATGCTTAATGTATGAACAACTCATTATGCGATATGTTTTTCACAACTGTTTCATATAAATTTTTATGCGAAGTGGTTCATCTGTATTGATTTCCTTTCTTATAATCGCTGAATGATCTTTATTACCAGTTGTTATTTGAAATCTCTTTAGATCGCATAATAGAAAAATTACATCTCGGGTTAGTATAGACTTAGATATGCTGCTTATTAGATCACGATAGCATAGAATTAGATTAAAGTTAGAATTAGAATATCTTAGATAGGAACTGTTAGATCAGCAACATCAAATTCTACACACACACACTCATAGATTGGGAAACTAGTCCCATTATCCCCAGTCGGACCCGCTATACCAAACGGATAAGGAGCTGCCAACCAAGGTCCAGACCGGGCACGTATCCCCCTTGTTGTCGACCCGATTTTCGAGGCTTCAACATATTTGGCACTAGAAGGAGGGCCCGAACTATGAATGGCAAGTAAATCCAAATCTGAATACCATTTTGAGAGTAAATCGCCCTCACCATCTCCCCCGAATTCTCCATTACACTTAGATCTAGAGTTAGAAATCGCTCGAGTATCAACCGCTGCTATGCACCCTTTCATTTCAGAACAATCTACTGTTGAACTTCCTGAAGTCGAATCTCTGATTCACAAAGTTTAGCGATTTTCCATTTCTCCTCAAAGGTCTGATAAATCTCAAGGCAGCATGACTTCACAGTATAACCCTGCTCATCCCCTGACCAGGCTAAAGAGTGAAAGGTTTGGCATTCAGCCAACCGAATTACCTCTTCCCACCAGGAAAAGAGCGAGGAAATCACCTAAAGAGTCCGACAGTGAGACTCTTTCGTCAACATCGTCCATCTCAACTTCTTCACCGCGAAGTCAACCATCCACTCCACCACTCCAGATCATCATCCATCCGTCCACTGGAACCCCACAACTCTTCTTCAATCATCTACAATCGTAGTATCCTCATCCTCCTAGCCACAGGGATCATCTTCTGCACTTTCCTCTATTAGCAGTTCAACAATGGCCCAGTCTCCATGGAATAACCCTGGGGCAGTCTTAATGCCTGCACCCTTGAGTCAAATACCGGCCCATCCTGAGAAATGGCTGCCTAAATTTAATCCCGAGGCAGGGATGCTAGCAGAAGAGCACATAAACAACTTCATGCTTTCCATTAATCTCAATGGGGTTACTAATGAAGATGCTATTGTTCGGATTTTTCCTTATACTCTGCAAGGAACAGTCGGGTCATGGTTTTTTTCATTACCCTCCGGATCCATCACAAGTTGGGACATCTTCCAGGAGAAATTCCTGACCAATTTTGGCGATGACAGATCTACGGCAACGTTAATCAACGACCTATCCAACCTTAGAGCCGAAACTAGAGAGCCTATCAAGGATTTTAATTTACGTTTTAATGAAATCTTCAACAAAATTCCTACTGCTTCCAAGCCCAGCGAAGAAGTACGATGTGAATAGTATATCACCGCTCTACCATCGAACATAGAAATATTCGTGGACAGGGCCAATAAAACAACCTTAGCCGATAACATGAAAGAAGAAATAGCAGTAGAGAAACGAATAATAGCTCTAGAAAAGAAATCCGCGATAGAGGAACGTAAATCCAAAAAAGTCACCTTCAAGGAAGACTCCAAGAAGAAACAAGCAAAAGATCCATTCGATTTGGAAGGATTGCAGAAAGTTCTAAAGACCATGTCCAATGAAATGGTCGACATAAAAAAGCAAGTAGCAGAAACTTCTTCAAAAAAGCCCTACAGAGCTTTTAAAATAGGTCCTTCAACGGATTCAAAGCCACCCAATGCCATTTCAAATGCTGAATCCGAGGAAGAGGAAGAGGAAATTGCCATTGAAGGGCAGACTGATGATGAAGAAGTTGTGGAATTACAAGGAATGTGGGATTTCATCCTCCCACAAGAGGAAGATCAAGAAGTATTCCCAGTTAGCACACGAAGCAAAAATCAGCTTGATCCTCCCCAAACTATCCCTAAGACAAAGAGCGCAAGCTCTACAATAAAGGATAAAGTCGCAACAAAGAAAACGACATCTAAAGCGACTCAAACCAGCCCAGTCCAAACAGACGAAACAACTCCATCTAAAACACTGATCGTGTCAGGTGAAATAGAGTACAATATTATAGAAGACATGAAGAATACTAGGGCTAACATCACCCTTTAGAAACTGAGCAAGTTGAAGCATCAACAAAAGATAATGATGAAAGAATTACATGCTGTGCCAGTTGCACCTTTGCCTGTCGCTGTACTTTCTCAAGATTCCCATAACATGGGAAGACCTCCAACTAACGCGATCAATAAGATTGATCCAAATGACATCGCTCTAATTGGAGGAAGATCAAGATGTCACACTCCCCCGTTTCTCCTTACTTATGAATTATTCAATAAAAATGTGCACAATTGTTTGGTAGATTCTGGTGCTTCATCGAATATTTTACCCAAATCCATATGTGCCAAGTTAAACGTTCAACCACAGAAATCTGCTGTGTGCATAGTTCAGCTAGATCGATCTCAAGTCGAAGTGATCGACGAACTAAATCAAGTAACCATAAGGTTGTCATCCAACCCAAAGGTATGTCAAGTTATTGACATTCTAGTTGCTGATATTCCAGAATTCTATGGCTTAATTCTTAGCAGGGATTGGTCAGAAAAACTTCATGGATACTTCGCAACCGACTGGTCGCACATGTGGCTGCCCTACAACGGTAAACCGAATCAAATAAAAGTTGAACGAGAGCTACACCAGAAGTACATAGTAACAGAGCTAGAGGGGGAGAATGAACCAGTAGCGTATAACAACAGCATTATTGGAAATTACTCGATAGATTCTTTCCTCAAAAATTTCAATGCTCATGCGTCACCCTATTTAGAACACTTTGTTTTGTCCCAAGTCGAAAATTTTTCTCGAACTGATGCCAAATGTATCAATTTTTTAGATAAACCTGTAAATAAATCTTTGTTTTGGAAATTATTTTTTGATGGTTCTAGATCTAATGAAGGAGCATGAGCAGGATGCATTTTGATTAGTCCAGAAGGAGATAAAATCATGCTTACATGCAGACTCAAATTTGATTGCACCAACACTACAGTAGAATATGAGGCTTTAGTCCAAGGCTTGTACAAAGCAATCGGGTTAGACGTCAAGTATATTCAAGTTTTCGGAGACTTTGAGATTGTGGTTAAACATGTACGTAACACAATACATTGCTTATCAGGTCATTTAAAACATTATCAATCCTTAGTTCAAGATTTGACTGAGCATTTCATAGCGTTTAATATTTCTTCAATCCCCAGACTCCAAAACGCAAGTGCAGACCTTTTGGCTAACGTAGCTTCTAATTTTATTCCTTTTGAAGATTTTAGTCCATATAGATTCTCAATAGAATTAATCTTTAGACCATCCATTCCTGATAACATCACAAATTGGAGAGTATTCAATGATGATCCCGATATTTTAAATTTCCTCACATCTGAAGGATCCTACTCCAATCAAATAATTGACGAAGACCAGCATGATCGACAATTGCAACAAGATAGCACTAACAATACTATACCTAAGTCGGTGGTCAAGTTAGAAGACTTGTACGATTTGAAAGATCGGTTTAAGAGGTCTACCAATTCAAAACTCCAAAGTTCAACCCTGAACTACGAATTAGTAAACCTAGGAACCGATGCTAAACCACAAAACATTAATCTAGGCCTCGGCCTAACCCCTGAAGAAAAACTAGCGTATATTCGTCTTTTGAGACAATATAAAAATGTTTTTGCCTGGAATTATGATGAGCTGAAAACATACGACACTTCCATCATCCAACATACTATTCCCATGATCGATAATGAAAAACCTGTCCAACAAAAGCTGAGAAAGATCCACCCAAATTTAGAAAATCAGATAAAAACTGAGCTCAATAAGTTATTGAAAGCCAGAATAATCTTTCCCGTCAGACATTCCAAATGGGTCTCCAATATGGTACTTGTTAGAAAGAAAAACGGAGATATTAGGATCTGCATTGACTTTAGAAACCTTAACAAGGCCTGTCAAAAAGATAATTTTCCTTTACCACCTATGTAATAGATACTGCAGGCAGTGGCGGGCTCAGAATTAATGTCTTCCTTGGATGGATTTTCAGGATACAATCAAGTGTTGGTACATCTTTATTATCAATTGAAAACCACATTCAGAACTAAATGGGGCACGTACGCATATCGAAAATTTCCATTTGGTTTGATTAATGCTGGTGCCACATTTCAGAGAGCCATGGACATCGCATTCAAAGGTTTAGTCAATAAATCTATAGTAATTTATTTGGATGATATAACAGTGTATTCAAAGAAGCGAAGCGACCATCTCAAAGACTTGAAACAAATCTTTCAATGGTGTTTAAGGTATGGAATTTCACTTAACCCAAAGAAATCTTTTTTCGCACTAAGTGAAGGGAAACGTCTAGGATTCATAGTGTCAAAATCTGGTGTTCACATTGATCCCGACAGAATCAAAGAAATTTATGAAATATCCCTACCTCACAACAAAAAATCCATGCAATCTTTCCTTGGTCAGATCAACTTTGTAAAGAGATTCGTTCCAGATTTTCACGAATCGTGTCTCCTTTGCAAACCATGATTAAAAAGAATTCAAATTTTAAATGGGGCCAAGATGAACATGAAGCATTCAACCTGATCAAACAAGCTATGATTAATGCTCCATCTTTAGAAACTCCGAATTTTTCAGAGCCTTTTATTTTATACACATTTGCCTTAGATAAGTCATATGCTGTGGTACTAACTCAAGCAAATCAAGAAAAAGCAGAAGCTCCAATTGCGTTTTTCAGTTCAAATTTACAGGGTGCTGAATTAAATTATTCCAACATGGAGAAACAGGCTTATGCCGTTTTCAAAGCAGTCAAATACTTCAGACCTTTCTTACTTAAACCCATACTAAGATTATAGTAACGTTTCCAGCGGTAAGGAATCTTCTAGTATAGAAGGATGTGGGTGAGAAAAGGGCCAATTGGGTTACTGCCTTACAGGAATATGACATTGAGATTAAACCAGCAAACATTGTAAGAGGTCAAGGCTTCTGCAAAATGTTGGCTGGAGCATCACAAATTTATGAAATTCCATCTGAAGAGATACAAATGTGCGAGGTAAGCATAAACGATACAGAGTCATTATACACTAATATCATTTATTATCTTAAGAACGGGTATGCTCCTTCACACCTTGATCATACTAAGAAAAGAGCTCTTAGGTTGAAAGCCAAACAATATCAGCTCATAAATGATATTCTTTTTAGAAAAAATTATGATTCTGTTCTTCTTAGGTGTCTTAAGAAAGCTTAAGCTGAAAAAGTCTTGCAGGAACTCCATGATGGGCCGACAGGTGGACACTATGCTGGAGATGCTACTGCACATAAAATCTTACATGCAGGATATTACTGGCCCACGTTATTTAAAGACTCGCACAGTTATGTGAGGAGATGTAAAATCTGCCAAACTACTGTTGGATGACAAAAGAAGCCATCCTTGCCACTACAGCCGGTAAACATCGAGTAACCTTTCAGTCAGTGGGGATTGGACATAATAGGTGAGATCGTTCCTCACTCTTCTAAGCAGCATAGATACATTCTCACATCAACAGATTATTTTACTAAGTGGGTAGAAGCAGTTCTTCTCAAGACGACTAATTCTGAAAATATCATTGAATTCATAGATCAATTTATAATCACCAAGTTTGGATTCCCATCCTCTTTAATGTTTGATAATGCATCATACTTTTCTGGAAATGCAATGACTGAATTCGCACTTAAAAGAGGATTCAAACTTAAATATTCGGCCAATTATTACCCGCAAGGCAATGGGTTAGCTGAGTCCACAAATAAAAACCTAATCAGGATTATTAAAAGAACAGTTGACCAAAATCATAAGAATTGGCACAAGGCTTTGATATATGCTTTATGGGCAGACCGAATAATGCAAAAAGCTTCTATCGGCACTTCTCCCTTTAATTTAGTTTATGGGAAAGAAGTGGTTCTTCCGACTCACTTAGCAATTCCCTCTTTGTCTTTAGTTCAATACATTGATGAAGTACCCACTTCCTCCTTATAGCTGAGACAAATGGAAATAATCAAATTAGAAGAACAACGAGAACAGGCTAGGAAAACGCATGCTCATCATCAAGCACTAGTAAAATCCTCTTTTGATTCAAACATAATGACCAGAAAAGATTTTCAGATGGGAGATTTAGTTTTAAAGTGGGATAAGGCTCATGAAGAAAAGGGCAAACATACAAAATTTCAAAGAATGTGGCTTGGTCCTTTTCAAATTGTAGAATTCATAGGTCCATCAACGTTTGTATTACAGGATTTAGCAGGTAAGAGGGATCCTTTGCCTGTTAATGGACAAATTCTCAAGAAATATTTTCCATAGAAGATTATTCTTCTATTTTTTGTAGAGTAGTTGTTTTTCTTTTTCATAATAAAACCAGTTGTGAGTGGTTACATTAGGCATTTACGAAAAAGACAGCAATTCTCTTTCAGATTTTGAACTTTTTTCTTGTATAAATAGCAAATGTTTTGGAAAACTGATCTTTATTATTGATAGATACAGTTAAAGACTCTAGCTCAGATATGATACTAGTTTCAACTTCAAAAAGTTTGATGAAAACAACCTTTAGTGAAGAAATTGTTTTATCTCAGTACAATGAAAGGTATCAATAACAAAATAAAGATTCTTTGTAGAACAGCTGTTTCCAAAAACTCTATTATTGTCGTCCAGAGCTATCTTAAGGAAACAATGACTTCCTCCCTGCTAAGGAAATCACAAATTTCAGAGGAACAACCCAAGGATACACTTTATCTTGAAGAATAAGAGGTCTCATCACGAGCCAGCTTATCATTATCACAGATATTATAACTTGCTGACTTTGCCAATATTGTACACCACAACAGGGTAATGACTCAAGATTGTTGCAATCAAAATACAAGGGGTCTCATCATGAGCCAGCTTGTTCAGCAAAGTTATAAATCAAGTGAATGACTGTGTCATAATTTGGCTACCAAACCAAGACACTATTCTTTAAGAATAAAAAAAGAAAAAGAAAATCAAAGCAATAAGTGTGGATATGGATTTTTCTTTGAAAGTTGTAGGCTGCCTTAAGTAGGATACAAGATCATTGCTAGGTAACCGGTAACCCTATCGAGGCTATAAACGCCTGCTGGCAGCAGAGACTCTACCTACGACAAATGAGCATATTTAAAACTGGTTTACAGAGGAGACTTTGTTTTATCTTTACAAGACCAAGTAATCAAAGCGGAAAATGGTTGAAACAAAATATCATTGACATGTTAGAGCATAATGTACTTTATCTTTCTATAATAAAGTTTAATTTTCTGTTTTGGAAGTTTAGAAAATTCAATAGAAAAATAGAGATAACTGGTTCTTCCAAGTGAATTGCCAATTGTTGTGGCCACCAACAACCCCCCTCCTTATTTAGTATTAGCAATAACACTAGGTAAGTGGGGACCCTTAGTAAAAAATTCAAAAAAACCAATTAAGGCTTATGTATTTTACTCCTTAAGAAACATCGCATCGTGCAAAGAATGAGAGGACATTTCCTTATGAGTAAAAATGATAAATTGCGAGATTGCGACGCGAACTCCATCGCATCACATGAATTAATAAACGCTCACATTGGCAAACCTTAAAAATCGCCGATATGCGATATCACATATCGCATATCGCATATCGAAAAATTGCAGGAAAGACACATAACGATTATAACAATACTGCGATCCGCGATATTGCGATACTGCGATCCGCGATCTTGCGATAGCGCAATAAAGCGACCTTGCGATAGCACAACACGATGAAATTGCGGTAATGCGATAACAACGAAATGCGATACTGCGATACAGATCACAAAAACATTCCATTGCAAATTTTCCTGGCTCAATATTCAAGAAATTTTTTTCCATAAACCAAGAACTGGATATGCGCTTTAATGATAATTAATGAATTATACGACAGTTGTTAATGAAAGATGGTTTTGTGTTTTTCGAAGAGTCAGTTCACGTCAGGTGGCGCGTTTTTGCATATCCGTAGCATTTAAAGCTTTCCTATCGATTTTTATTATCATTACTCTCTCCTCATGTGTGAACCGCAGGAACGAAAAAACAAAAGATACACGAAGCAATGTGCAGGCAGCTATGAGGAAAAAGGGTAAAAATCCAATGTTCAAAGACAGAGAAAAGAGGCCCACATGCAACAGAGCCACAGATTCACAAAACGCTGCTGAGCCATCCATTACAGATCTTTCATTTACATCCATAGTTGAATGAGTATTGAATGATGCTGATATCAACAGGCAGTTTATACCCGATGAAGAAAAAGGCGCTAAAGGCGAAAAACGCATCAGAGAAGCTTGGATCAAAGAACAAAGGTAGTTTCTGATGCGCGATTAGCACCTAGAAAATTGCTAATCACGCATCGCTGAGAAAATTGCTCAAAAAGCAAAGCCTCTAACTGCTCAGTCATTTGTAAAAGCCCAAAAAATGCAAGAAATCAATGGTAAAGAACAAACTGGAAACAGAAAGCTAAAGAAAAAGGCAGAAGCAATTCAAGGGTTAACCAAGTTGAACTTGAATTATTACTGGGCATACGCAGTAATTCCACATAGTCAGAGTATGACTCTCGAGTATATCATCGATTTTGCTAAAAAGATGGTGCCAACTCTTACCATTTCTGTTTGCTTAGCTCAACCAAACGCGGAAGATAGTCAGCCGACTCTACCCAGGCAAATATTGAATGCTTGCAACATTAAGGAGAAAATGCAGAAATAGTTAGATATTAGATTTATTTTTTAGAGATAGTTTTGCTTAGAAAAAGGGCGGTCATTTAAACCGTATCTTGAATCTGTGTAATTAAGTTATTTAGTTAGTAGTATTTAAACCCTTCTCATGCATTTAGTGAAGGGTCCAGAAATTTATCAAAAACTTGTCCTCAGAACATGCACTTTTGCACCCTCAGAGGAGGTTTTGGTGAATTAATGGATCAAGATTTGTTGATGTTTGCATTTGATATCTGCTACTGATGTTGCACTTCTGTACTCTTAGTGGATGTTAGAGCAAAGGGAGATAAATCATTGTTGCTTGAAGCTTATGAGTAGGACTAGTCATAAATGGTACTTTTATCTCTTGACCATTTCTGCTTATATGTTAAAGTGATATACAGTTTTTAGTTGTTTATGTATTATTGCATGAATGCCTGAGTTATCATTTGGCACTTTTGTACGGTGATAGCTATTTATTTATGCTTAATGTATGAACAACTCATTATGCGATATGTTTTTCACAACTGTTTCATATAACTTTTTATGCGAAGTGGTTCATCTCTATTGATTTCCTTTCTGAATGATCTTTATTACCATTTGTTATTTGAAATATCTTTAGATCGCATAATAGAAAAATTACATCCCGGGTTAGTATAGACTTAGATGTGCTGTTTATTAGATCACGATAGCATAGAATTAGATTAAAGTTAGAATTAGAATATCTTAGATAGGAACTGTTAGATCAGAAACATCAAATTCTACACACACACACTCATAGATTGGGAAACTGGTCCCATTATCCCTAGTTGGACCCACTATACCAAACGAATAAGGAGCTGCCAACCAAGGTCCGGACCAGGCGAGTATCCCCCTTGTTGTCGACCCGATTTTCAGGGCTTCAACAAACCCCATTAAAAATAATAATTATTTTAATAACTCCTCATCCAGGTGGAATTTCTCCAAATTATTTCTGGGTTTTGGAGATCTCATGTATTCTAGCGCCTCCACGAAATTTTGGAGCTAGATTGCATTTGATGCTACCCAAAATCAACACTCCCTCTTGGCGAGGAATGTGTTGTAGTAACACTTCTTAACAAAAGTACTACACTGATCCACTGCATCGGTCATCTATGCTGCTGATGCTTGGCCTAATGCCCTTCTTCCACTACACTTCTACTTCCTGTATTGTTGCCCATGACTTTGTCGTTGCCAGTGTTACATATGTACTACAACTCCCTCTAAAAATGCTGGCTCATGATGCCCATAGCACTGCCACTACTAACTGTTGCACCGAAACTCAGTTGCTAAGAAGTAAGCAATTGAACCTTCACCCAAAAAATGGCATGCTGGTCAGTTTGTATGCCTTGTGATGGTGAAGCTTCCTCTTCTACTAATCTTGTGTTGATCCTCTACTTCTACTACGCTGCTGCAAACTTCTTTGTGCCTCTCACACTGCTACAACATCCACTGCGCTGCCTCAGACTTTAGCACTCTATCTCTGCCACTGTCACTCCATCATACCTCGCTCCAACTGACACTCGTTATTTTTCTATTGTCGTTAAGGGCTCCCGTAGCTGTATGTGATCCAAGATTTTGGGCACCTAAAGGATCCTACCCCATCATGTAGTCCTCTCGACTACAAATCCATGTCGCCCCACCTCTTCTCCAGAGGCACATGAGCACTCATGGCACAATCACCATGCTCGCCTTCCCTGTCAGCTTTCACTGGACACAGCTTTGAGTTAGAAGCCTCTTCTTTGCCCTTCTTCTGGAGGCACAGAGTGGCAAAATGTCCTAGTTCCCCACACCTAAAGCATATAACCTTGGATATATCCTTTTTCTTCCACTTCTGCTGCCCTTGCTGTCCTGATGATGTGAGAGATGCATCTTCCTCCTCCTCCTTCTTGACCCAGGCTCCTCTACCGCTACTCCCTACCTTGGTCAGCTTCCTAATCTCTTCTTGTAGAAGAGATGCCCACATCTCCTCCCAACCAGGGATAGTCACTCTGCCCAAGATACTTTAGAAAAAAGTATCCCAGTCCTCAGTGACTACATTTAGGGAAATCCTGACCATGAAATGAGGATAAGGTGTAGACCCCAAGAAAGTCAAGCGAATCCCTTGCAACCTGAGAAGAAGGGATCGAACTCCTCTTCCTTCTACATCTGGTACTATCTTAGCTGATTTTCAAATAGCATCTTCCATTGGATGGAAGAGCCCTTGTACAAGGTGGTCAGTACCTCCTACATCTCCCTTATTGTTTCCTTCTCAGAAATGTGTGGTACTACATGATCTTTTACCCTATCTAGGATCATGCACTTGGCCTTCGCTTGGGCCTCCTCCTACTTCTTTAACGGATCAACGTCAACCGAAACAACAACTACTCTCAAGGCATAGTCCTTGATGTGATGTTTGTATAGGATTTCCAGGATCCTGGCCTTCCAGATGACAAAATTGGATGCTCCATCCAATCTGTCCTGATCACTCAACCCATTTATTGCCATCTCTTCTAAAAAAATAGGATTGGTTCTCTTCTCCCTCTCTTGTTGTCAATCTAGCAAGACTTTGATCTAGATTTATTTTGCGTAAGAAACCCTCTAAGGAACGAGATCCTCTAGGCTCCATATGAGTCTTGATTTCCTTCATGGAAATCCTCCAACCAAATGTCGAATCACTCCTTTCCAATCCTCCTTTTCTACTGAAACTCAGATCTAGATTTCTTTGGCTAGAAATTTGTCAAGGCAGTAACTCCCTCTACTTTGGATTTGTCTCAACAAACACTGTTTTGCACCAACAGAAACAATGTCCCATCAGTTCCTCAAATCGAATCGCATCTGCTCCTATAGCCCCAACAACTGGCTAATTCAAACCTCTTAGGCTCTGCGCTAGCCCAGAGAGCTGACGTAGTCATTGCGTGGGCTCCTCTCTGGCTCTGCGTCACCTTCTGTAGGCCCGAAATGCTAACGCGGGTACGACATGAGCCTCTGTGTCACTCTTGCAACTACTCCTCAACCTCTGAAACAACGCTGTCACTCAGGACAACTGCTTCTCTGCAACAAATTCTCTGGATCTCTCGACTGGTGTCTTTAGTCTCCTATGATCTGCAATGCTTTGGTACCATGTGAGAATTTCTGAATCTACACATCAGAAATCCTACTACAATCAATGGTTTATCATCTCTTACTTGTTCTTTACATTCAACAAGTTATTTAACTATTTAAACAATGATGAAAACACTATTGTAGACTACACATACATATAGATCATGAACTGAAATAAAATGAGACAATCACAGAAGGGACATCATTATTTTTAGACAACTGTTCCTTGAAAAACCCAATTTGGGAAAACTGGTGAAACATATAGAGGGTTTGTATTATTAAGAAAATTTATGAATACAACTAGGGTGAAAAATCCCGCTCACCCAACAGAGAATAAACTTGGCAGAAGTAACTCTATCCGGAGGTAGATATTTTGGCAAATCCAACAACTGGATGATCAAACCCCACAAATGCCAATGTTGTTCCCAGTGCTAGGTAGCGACGGCTGCTCCAAGCTCTGCGCTGGAACTACATCACCTCCTCTAGGAGCTACATCACCCTCTCAGTGAGCCTCCCTTTCTCAGAAAGTCGATATGCTGAATTGCTCTCTCTATGCCTCACAAAAAACCCCATCGCTGCCTCTAAGGACCTGCATCAGCCCCTCTAGCTTCTGCATCACCCTCTCTGGATCTGGGTTTTCTCTCTTGGTGCTTCTCCGCCTCTCTACTATGTATTCTTGGCCTTGGATTGAAGTTCCTCGAATGAACTTCCCCTCTCATTGCAACTTAGATCACTAACTCGATTTTCTCAGCAAACCTCACCCCAGAAAAATCGAACTCTTTGATCTCTTAGGTGTATCTCCAACTGACCCTCAAGCCTCTTCTTATACTTTTCCTGTTGACGAATCAATGGTCAAGATTAAGTCTCTAATCAATGTCTGATATTAAAACAGAATTGAACCTCATCACTTAGAAGTTTCTCACCCATATTCTTATTAATACTAATTAATATTTTTATTTCTCCAAATGATTCCTGGGTTCTGGATATCTCATGTATTCTAGCCCCTCCACAAAATTTTGGAGCTAGAGCACATGCAATGTTGCTCAAAATCAACACTTCACTACGATTTTCTCCTTCTTCTTGGGAATTTCTCTCTTCTTTCGATCCTCCAACTACTGCAAATCAAAATTCTTGGTTGGTACTTCAAATGAGGTCGAATAACTGCCAATATATAGTGAATTTGTGAGGTTGAATTCCCTTGACAAGGCCAACTTGTCTTTCTTTGAGGCCAACTTGGTGGAGTAGGCCTACATGACCTAATTTGCATCAAAATAAATTTCTTTCTTGATTGATGAAGCCTAAGAAGGGACTTTTACATGATGACAAGGACAAGGACTCAAGAAATAAACCCTAGAAGCTTACAACGGAGGCTTTTAATTATTAATCATTAACCCATGCATTAATAAGTCAATTTCCTTTAATAATATTTTTTGTTTTTTTCCTTTCTTTTGACCAATACAATTATGAAGACTGATACTAGTTACATTCTTCAACACCATCCATGAGATAACAAGGTAGGTTCTCTTTTAGGGTGTGAAAACCCATTTTAGCACCTTAATTATGATCTAAATAATGTACATTTAGTTTGTGAAGATCTTATAAGGGGTAATTTGATGTAAAGGTTTAGCACCTTTGAATACCTTCATTGTAACCTAACTTTGCAATATTAATAATTGATATACCTTCCATAATATTCTTGTCAATTTTAGATTAAAAAAATGCCAAATTCCCTTCTTGTTATTTTGAGCACCTAGAAAAAGTCAAATTTGTAAAAAGTCTAGACTACAACATTGTATTAATAATTAAATTTCACTTCACCACTTTAAGGATTTGAATTGTTGGTCAAAGGAAGTGGTAATATTCCCCGACCAAAGTATATTTATTTCCAAATTTTGTGGATATTTATCCCTTTGATAGAGTGGGGTCATCATGGCCATGTAAGTGAGTAAAAAAAGTCCACCTCAATATTGATTGTCTACATTGAGTAAGAAATAAAGTTTACTATTTCCATTGGAGCTAAAACCTCTTACATGTGGATATGGAGCATTAACAAAAGGACCAAAGCAACATTGTTGGCAAGGTAGCCACTATAATTTGATGTGTTATCATTTGGATATCATTTATAATAGACTTGGTATAGCCTATTAGAAGCTAAGGAAGAAATTGTAGGAAATCATTGTTGACCTTGAAGGACGTAAGGAATTATCATTAACCTAGGAGATCAAACAACCCACAATTATGAAACATAACGTCTAGAAATCTATCAATGGATTCAGCTACCGAGGGAATGAAACGAATCCAAAGCTATTATACTTAGTGACTCAAATATCATTATTTGAGCTCTCTTTAGTGACTATTCTACCTCATCAACTATCATATCCAATATTATGCAAAGTGCCTCATCCTAGTTACAACACTTAAGAAGGTGAAAAGTGATGAGATGTGAACTATTATATAGTATTTTATATTCTCATGTACTGCACATATATATTTTATACTTAAATTTTAATAGTTAATGGTTAGCTCGAGTGGTTGAGTTCTTTAAACTCCATGCATGAGGTGTTGGGGTCAATCTCTTAGGTGGGATACCTTTTTTTTCATTCCTTACATAATGTATCTACAAGGTTAGGTACCATAATAGCATTGATGGGTTCACATTGGGTACCATTTGCAGAATGCAGGGTAGTGCCTAGGATTTTTCCTATGAGGCTTTCCTTGAAAAACATTATCTATGTACTTTCTTAGAAGCTTTTATTTTACAAATTTATTATCTTTCATTATTGCACTTTCATAGAGACTTGGTCAACTTTGATCACTCTCCCATAATGCTATACTCCTATATATAGTAATACAATGGAGAGTGAAGATATGCATACATTGTTGCAATCCCACGTGCATACTTGTCTTTCCTCCTTTACTTGTGTGAGCACTTTTATATTGTTAATTATGCTCATACGAAGAAGACACCTAAATCTAGATTCAAATGTCATGGAAAATCTAGGTGGTACAATGGAATAAGAACTAACTCTATAGATGTAGGAGGGCCACCAAAGAGCCTTTTAACTTATTCCATGATCAAAGGGAAAATAAATGTAATCTCCCAAAGGCAGCAAGGGGTTGAGGTCATTGAAACAATTTATGAAAGGGAGGCTAAGATTACATTTGGGGATGTTTGAGGTCTAAAATGGGCCTCCTCAGAAAAATGTACAACCAAAACAAACTTTATAAGAACCAATAGGATTCAATATGATGATGTCAACCATGGGGGATGATTCACCATTTTTGGAGTAAAAATATTAAAAAATGATAAAATAATAAAACTACTTTTTCATCTCGTATTTTCAACTTATCTTCCTAATATTTTACTCGAATTTCAAGATGGAGTACTCGTTGGATGCAAAATTCAATTCCTCATCCAAAGACTACACATGTTACATACTTTCGATGGACTCTGCTACACGAAAAATGAGAAATACATGAAACAACGTGATTGCAATCACGTTTTTCATGTATTTCTCATTTTTCGTGTAGCAGGGTCCATCGAAAGTATGCAACATGGGTACTAATTGGATGAGGAATGAAATTATGCATCCAATGAGTGTTCCCGCTCGAAATTTGAGTAAACCCATAGGGCGATAAGTCAAAAAATACAACTTGAAAAGGTAGTTTTTTCCTTTTTTCCCTCTAAAATTTGATGATGTAATCTAATCTTATTTTATTATTTCCACTATTGTTTTATAACTTCCTTAGGAGGTCCATTTTAGACCTCAAAATTCCCTAATGAAATGCCCCTCATCATGCCACTTAACCTACATACCATCACATGCTAGGCTTAGATGTCTAATGTTTTCATGTGTGTGATACTTGTCACATCCATAGAGAGTCTTTACTCCCCGATCTTGTCCGTCGTCAATGTTGTAGGTTTTAACCTTGTACAAAAATTACTTGCAAATGAATTCTTCAAACAGAAAAATAAACAATGGCGAGAACAAAAAAATAAATATACACAAATATTTTCCCCTGGATCCCAAAATTTTGACTACCATATTGATTTTTCATTATATTCCTTTCAATGTTAGAATAGATATATATATATATATATATATATATATATATATATATATATATATATATATATATATATATATATATATGTTGAAGCATTCATAAACCCCAATCCATAACCCTGGATTAGAACATAACCATAGTTCCCTTGACCGGATCTACAAAATACCATGGGAAGAAAATCATCATGCCCAAAACCATGTGCAAAACCCATGCACAAAACCATGGGTAGGTTTGCCCACCATATTTGGGTCCGCCCCCCATCCTTAGGTTTGCATAAAAGAAGGATTTCCCAGGGCGCTGCCCTAGACCCCATGCCCACTGCCTGCCCTTGTGCCCGATGCAACATCTAGCACATGATGCTAGTCGTGGAAATAATATAGCACATACCCAACAAATGTATTATGAGATCTTCCTTCCTTAACTCACCCTTATTGTCTCCCTCCCCTCATGGCCTCCATATCTTACCTATCACCATCAATTTTGGTTTGGGATTATGTGATTTTGGTTAGATATCATTTTGTTTTGCCTTATTTAGGGAAGTTATAGCTCTAAAATGTTGCCTCAATTATTGCAATTGGAAGGTCCAACTAGAATCTCAACTGGCCAATTTGGATAGGAAGTGGCACTCACACAACACAATATAGGAAGGGTGATTGCAACTTATGGTGGATAAAGAGATGGGACCAACACCTCCATAGCTAGTATCTCAATGGAGAATATGTTGTTGAAGGCATCTCTTCCAACTCTAAGAGACTTGTTAGTGAAAATTACTAACTTTGTGAATTTTTTTATTCTTAATCCTATATGAACATCCTCATGATAGACAACATAATAACCTATCAAAAAACATGGTATTGAAACCTAAATATAATCTATGACAAATTCAATAATAAAGTTTTTAATTCTCTATAATTAGATTATGTTTTGTGATATATTTCCCTATTATTAGATTGTTTGACATAATACACCTACTATCTTTAGTCTTAATAAAAAGGAAAAAGAAAAAAACTTTATTGTCTTTGCTTAGATATTTCACATTAATAACTAGATAGGTTGAAATTATAAACTGTATTTTTTTTTAAGCTAGCTAAAAACTTCTTAAAAAAATATTTTTATAATATATATATGATTTTTATTAGATGGAAATATTTTGAAATTTAAATTTAATGTGAGTATAAATTAGACAATTTAAAAGAGACTATTTTTCATACTCTTTTAATTCAAGATGTTTTAGAAATTATCTAACATCTCATTTCAATTTAAAACTTATTAAATTTATTAATATTTTAATAAAATATTTAAGAACCATATATTACTATTAGGAATTTTTTTTTTTTTTCTAAATATGTCTAAATCTATTAATATAACAAAATGGTACAAGGAGGCACCGACCTCTGTAGTTCAGATATCAGAATAAGCTCTGTTTAACAACCTATATCTAAAAGTGACTGCCCACAGTGGGGAAACCAATCCAAAATTGAAATGGTTGCTGCCCACGTAGGGGTTACAACCTGGAACAGTTTATCGGACTTCACATTAAAATTTAACAATAATTGCATACAATAATCAACAAAATAGACCGCTGACAACATTTTCACAAAGGAAATGACAAAATCAACCACTGATATGGAAATCCATGAGCTCATGACCTGGCAGGAGGGTAAGCAAGGAATGGCTATGTGTCGTTGACGGTAGGTTCGAGGAGGTTCTTTGACGAACAAACATCTGTATTCCTCCATCTCATCCTCTGCAACCTGTTGAACTCTTGGGATTTCATCCTCCGCAACCTGTTGAACTCTCGACGCTTCCTCCACTGTCTTGGAGCGGGTTGAGGTATTACCTCCATGATCTGCGCCTTTGCGTTCTGGAGCGTCCTCCTGTCTTCTGCGTTCCCCTGAGCTGCTGCCAGGGGATTTCCTTTTGCCTGCAACTATCTTCTTCGAGATATGGCTAGCTGGGACGTACGTGCTTTGAGGTATTTCTTCGAATGCTACAGAAATTGTGGCAATTATGCACGGCCTGTCCAGAGTACACCGAAACTAAAATTGGGTTGAATGGCTGGGAGGTTGAGGAGCCTCTGCAGCACACCTCGAACCTACCGTCTGCGCGCGTCCTCGTCCGCTGCGGGTCGCAGGATATCGTCTTGTAAAGTGAGTTGCAGAAGAGGGGGAAGAACCAACAGAGGGGGTAGATTCTAAGCAGGACAGGGAGGGAGGCTGTATTTCTCTGCCTCTGCTGCCACCCCTCCGGCAGCGCATCTGATGGCACAGCCGAGGCATGCTAATCTGGCTTGAATTGGATAAACTGGGACGAGGATGAGCAGTGACAGGGGTGGAATTGTTGGAGGGAGCCGAAGGAGTAAAGGTATTCAAATCAGTGCCAAGGTTAAGGTCTAAAATATCAGAGCGAAGGCTATGAAGGAGGTTGTGCGAGAAATGGGCATTCTCGTCCAATTCAGTGCAACTCAGTAGCTGGCATCTTCTCCTCGATGTAGTGCGCAGGCTCAGCTCTACGGCAGTAGGGAGACATATAAGATTCAGAGGAGAAGGAGTATGGGGGAAGTGATCCAAGAGCGTCATATTAATCAATAGAGCAAGTCTACCTTGTTCTGCGCACTGCAATAAATCTCCATAAATTCCTGTGGTAGAGTTATGGAGGGAAGCATGGGTGACCAGTTGGCTTCACCAGTTTCCGTCCCTGTTTTGCTGCGCTATGACAATGCATTTAATCACCCACATCTAGGAATTACTATTAGGATTATTATTTACTGTAAGCATTTCTATTTCGACCTTGGGTGGATGGGGATTTGTTAGTTTTTTTTTTTTTTTTAATTTAATTGGAGGGTGGGATTCAATTCGGGCGAATATGCCTGGCATATGCTTCGTCTGAGTCGTAGATCGACACTATGGCGCCAGGGAGACCAAAGTGATAGAAACAAATTATTTAGTTTTGGGGCGGTGAAATTTGGTTGCTGCTCATAATGTGGCCCTGTCCCTTGGGAGCCTCTTGAGCCTTTGCAAGGCTTGGATCCGGGTTATTATATCAATTTCCTGAAAAAGCCACCTGACTGTATGGGGATTTGGGGGGGTTTTAAGGGTAGGAATCTACTCGACCTCGTTGGTGCTATTGACTTTCTCTTTTAATTCAGATAGATGGGAGGTGCAGTAGATTAAAGTTTTTCTAGCCATTTCACAAATCTTGAAAGTAATTTTTTTGGTATGGAGTTGAAAGAATTAACCAGAAAGAAAAAGGCCTCTGATTCCAAATCTTCCATCTCTAATAACTCAGATTCTGAACCAATTCCAAATTATTTTTTTGTACACTACTTATGTAAAATAATCCTTAAAAAAAATAATGTGAATAAGTTCTCACTGCCATTTAAAATCTAGAAGCCTCTTCACCATTGTAAATGTCTTGTTTGTTCCAAAGCATACATGTGTGCACGTCGAACCACTTTGCTTTCACTTTCACTTTTGTTAAATGGTAACAGAGACAATGTTATCATGAAATTACTATATTGCTACATTAATAATTGTGGTAAGGCAGTCATTTCATAGCATGACCAGGTGGTGGGGCTCAAAGAAAAGCAAAGGAAAGGAAAAGAAAGGCGGTGAGGCGTTGATTGTAGTGAACTGAGCTTCAATGTAAAATAAGAATGATAAGAGGAGGTGGCCAGGGAGAGTCAGTCTATAACACATTAAGGATTATATATTTAATTTTATAAATCTTAGCAAGTGAAAATCAAGTATGCTTCTTGTATGATTGTTCAAAATATTTTTATGTTAAATTTTAAATTAAATTATAGAGTAAAGATATTATTTTTTAATAAAAAAATTATAAGAATTTGTAATTCAATATATATATCTATATTTTTTTTCTTTCAAATATTCAACTAAATAATTAAAAAAAACATTGATTTAAGAAATCGCAAAATTAGAACTACATTCTTTAGCAGAGAAGAATAAAACACAAATGGCATCATCCAATAAAATGAACAGTCCCATGTCAGCTATCTACATATTTTTAGAGTTTTGGGGATGATGGTTAATACAAATTTTAATTCTAAATCTCTTTAGGATTAAAATTTGTAAATATTTTAACCTCGATCAGGGTGTGTGCCAGAGGTTGGCACGGACGACGGATATTTATGAAGAGTAAAGGCAAGGTACCACCCACCACCCCCCACATGCTCAAGGCGATGGGTGCAGTGGCCCTTTGCATGAGTACATGCAAGGGTGGTGGTAAAGGTGGCAAGCACGATAGGGACGAGGAGGGAGGTGCAACAGTTGATGTAAGATAGGTGAGGGCAAATTGTATTATGGTTTGCGGAGTTTGGATCTGGAGCATCAGAGCAGGAAGGCACTGACATCATCCAAGGAGTGAGAAAGTGTATGTATCTTGGCCCTACACCCCTCTTGCAATGACGACATGGTTTTTTTTTTTGCTGGAGGGATCAGGAAAAACTTGGGAAGGGGAATTGGGGGAAATGTTGGGGAAAGTTTCAGAGGCACTGCGTGGCTATTGTTTGGCTCTGCGTTCTGGCTATAAGGCATATGGGTACTGATCTAGCCAGTGGCTGTGAGGCCCCTTCTAAGAGTAGCATTGAGACCTCGAGCATTACTTGGGGTGGAATGAGAGAGGTTGGGTACTGGGGATGGGTAGATTACAACCTGATAGTAGAGGCTCAGGATAAATAGTTAAATGTATGGGTTGTTGGGAGGACCATCGGAGGCAACCTTGGCAAGACTTGGCGAACGAGGAGTAGGAGATATGCAGAGAAACCTATTAGGATCTCAGGGGGGAAGAATGGGTATAATAAGAGCAGAGGAGTGGTGCAGGCTGATTGGGCAGAGGGGAAAGGGAAGGCTTACCAGAGCACGGGGATACTTGGATGGCTGAGAAAGGGGACCGCCAACCATGTAGGGTATGAGCAACACCGGTAAGGGAGAAGAGAGAAGCCCGACATGATAAGGATACTAGCCTCGTCTTATGACTGGGATGCCACCAAACTATGCCTTGCTCTGAGAATAATTGGGTCAAGATAAGGAATAGGGAGAATTTTGGTAATAAGAACCAAAGACAGAGGTTAACACCTCTTTTATGTGAACAAGTTTCAAACATAGTGGAGATGGCTCATCTAGTGAGAGGAAGGGGTCGCGGAAGACGAGGGAGGGAGCCTGCAAAGGCCAAAGATCTGAGCACATCGGAACTGTGAAGAGGAAGGAAATCTGTCGAACATCTCATTAGTGAAGCCGCCGTGACATACCGAGAGGGAACAGATGTAGGAATCTGTAATCTGTTGGAAGAATAGGAGGAAGAAATTAAGCAAAACAGTGAAACAGAGGAGGAGATAGAGAACTGGAGGACATTAGTCCCAGATCATGGGAATACCAGAGGAAGGATAACCCAATTCAAACAGACCTTATATCTCTACTAGCTTATGAAAAGCATGCTGGGGAAGGCCATGGAACACATATCAGTGGGGATGGTTCTATCCCTCCAAGACATGCCCAACTACAAACAAGATTTTCAGCGAATCCAATTCTAGCTCCACAAGCATGACATCCAACTGGATCCAATTCAAAGGCACATCCCATGCATCATTGAATTGACTGAGATGCCTAGGGAAACTATCAAAGATCTAGCATCGGTGGAATCGACATCAGAAGAGTAGCAGGTATAGTTAGTTAATCTGGTTTCTTTTTGTCTTTATGCGGGTAGCATTTATTTACATTATGCATGCTTATGATAGATAGACATATAGCATCTTGTCATGAAAATGAGACATACTTAGCTTGGCTAGAAAGACTGAAAATTTATTGTTTTTGGATGGCTTATAACGAGGATAGGTGGCCAACAGACTTGGTTTCCCAATGGGCAAGTTGAGGCCACCTAGCATATATATGTGGTGTAAATTTTCCATTTATAAATAGAAAATGAAGGGTCCTGCCAAGCTTAAGAAATAAAGAAATTTGTAAATATTCTCTAAGAGAAATTGTTCTCATTAAAATTTAAAACTTCCAAAAATTTAATAGAAAATTTGATTGACTTCGTAAAAACACTGACACATCAAACTCGTCACTCATCTCCCTATGAAATGAACCCGAAGACCATTTGTTTCTTAGCATCAACGACATAGATTTCAAATTGCTTTCATATGCGACACATATATTTCGAATCATTTTATTTTAAGGGAGAAAACACTGATTTTATTTAAATAAACCTCATTTAAGTATTAATATTTAACGAAATATTTCAGACAAATTTGTATACATGTTTTTTTAATTCATTCGTAAATTCATATGGTGGATATTTGATATGAAAATTGTTATTGCAGTTAATTTTGTATCTATTTTGTTTGAATTTCACAATCATTGTAATGTTGTTTTTTTATTACATATTTTTTTGAGTTTACAAAAAAACCAAAATAATTAGTAAGAGGTTATGAGTGTAATAGTAAAAATTAAATATAATTGTGCTCCAATGATAATTTTGAAAAATAAACAACAAATATTTACTAAACCAAGGAAATGAAGTTATTTTTCTTTCTTCATGTCCATTATACTATTTCCCAAAAAATAACTAAACATAATGATTCATAGTTAATTTGTTGGGTCAATAACTTGTTGTATGTCATGACCTGGTTATTGAGCCGAGAGACTCATTCTACAACCCAGTATGAGGGGATGTGTAAGTTTGTTTATCCATCCGGCCCCCTTTAAAATAAAAATAAAAATACAAAAATATTTTCTAAATAGAAAAATAATATCGGCTATATTAAAAAAAATGAATATGCTATTAAGTAATAATAAGTAAAAAAATGTGTTAGTAAGTAAGATGTTTAAATATTGTACTTTTCAAAAATATTTTAACCAGGGATTAAATAAACTATTTGAAGATCTATGTCAACTAATTTATGTTGATATCAACTTCATATATATCTATATATAGAAAAAAATTGTTAAAATAAAATATTTTAATGTTGTATATAAAAAAATATTCAATGTGGATTATCAATAAAATATTTTAATACAAATTAATATTGACATATACTTAAAAATACATTAATAATAAAAAAACCATTTTAATTTGCGTTATAAAATGTCTCTATGTACATGTTATATAAAATATTTTAATGTCAATTATGTATATATTATATATCATTTTAAAAAAATTATGTATATATCATGAAAAAAATAAGTTTTTATGGTTAAAACGTTTATTTGGTCCTATATATATTCTATTTATCATTCAAAAATACAATTTAAACAATGAAAAATAACATTGTATTTTGCACTCTAAAGAAGTTTGCATGTGAAGAAATTTGATCCCTCTTGGCTCATGTTAGATCCATACTTAAGATGGATCTATGCTGGTAGTATTGACATCTAAGAAAGCTATAAGGAAGGTAACATAATTCTTGTTATCATTATCTCTATCCATTAGGGATCATGCTCTAATATCTATTCCTTCATGCATTTTTTCATGGTTTGAGCGATAAATTCAACTATTAATATCCTAGAAAATAATAACATACTTGATGGTATTCATTAGTAACTCCTTTTAGCTTTTCGTTTTTATGGATTTTAGGAAGCTTCAACTCATAGATTTCTTACAGTATATAATAAATAGTGGATGAAATTATTCTAGATATGCATGTACCTAGAGCCTTATAAAGTAAGTAGGCTCTCTTCATGGCTATTAATTTGTTTTAATCAAATTATCACCCTTCAACAAATGTCTCTAGGTTTACTATAAATTCTTATTTTCTAATGAGATCTAAATTAAACATGACTTGCACTGTTAAACACGATGGTGTATGCTCAAGATATGGATCTAATATTTAGTGCTCATGGATCATATGGACATAAAAAATAAATAAACTCTTATACATATAACTACAATCTTTTTCCCTTTGACATTGTATTTAAATATTTATAATTGTCATTTTTATTTTTTTTAACACTTTATCATTGTTATGGCTCAAAATTTATGAGCTATTATATTTTTCCTAGGATCCATGAATTATTATCATTAATTTTTTTTTTCTATTTTAGTTATTATTATTTAAGACTTTAGTTATTTTATTTAAAAAATATTTTGTTCTTTATTTTTTATTTGATATTTTCATTAAAAAATAATAATAATAAAATTAAAATTAATGTAATTTAATATATTCTAAAACCTCCCATGCCATGGAACTAGTGTGATGATGGTATTCAAACTATTGTAAAAATAAGATTTGGACTTACACCAAATGAAATTAAAATTGTTCTTTAACAATTTCTGGTTGGATTGTCGATATTTCTCTAATCGCTAGTAATAAAGACATAATATGACATTTATAGCCACTAATCCACTTACCAAAATAAAAAAGACACTTTTAATTCACAAAGCTTTATTATTATTAATTATTAACATCTATTTATAAAGATTGGATCAATTATTTTATTATCATTATTTATTAGACACTTTGGTTTATAATATCAATCCCTTGGGTGTATTAATCTAAGGGTTCATATTCTTAGGGTATAATATTATTCATAGGGTTTATAATATTAATCCTAGGGTTTAATATAAATCCCTTGGGTTTATAATCATTGTTAACCATGGTCCAATGTTATATTGTGACAAAAAATTTCTCAATATGAAAATCAACCATGGTTAACCATGTTCAATCATGGTCAACCGTGGTCCACCATGGTCCAATGTCACATCGTGAGAAAGATTGCCTCAACATTAAAATCAATCGTGGTCAATATGGAAATCAACCATGGTCAATTACAGTCAGTCATGGTCAACCATGGTCCAACATCACTGTGTGACAAATATTGTCTCAATATGAACATCAACCGTATGTGAACCATTGTCAACCATGGTCAATGACGTTCAACCATCATCAACCATTGTAAACCATGGTCCAACATCGCATTGTGACAAAGATTTTCTCAATATGAAAATCAACCATGGTCAATAACCATGGTCACATTGTGTCAAATATTGTCTCATGGTCCAACGTCACATTGTGACAACCATGGCCAACCTTTGTCCAACATCTCATTGTGACAAGTATTGTCTCAATATGAAAATCAACAATGTTCAACCATCATCAATCATGGTTAACCAAGGTCCAATGTCACACTATGAGAAATATTCTCTCAATATGAAAATTAATCATGGTCAACCATGGTCCAATGTTGCATTGTGACAAAGATTTTCTCAATATGAAAATCAACCATGGTCAACAATGTTTGTTTTACGGTTTTTAATATTTATCTTAGAGTTTATATAGCTTGGTTTTACAATATTAATCCCTTGGGTTTAATATTAATCCCTTGGGTTTTTAGTATTAATCCCTTGGGTTTATTAGTGGCTTGGGTTTATAATATCAATCCCTTGAATTTATTAATCTAAGGGTTCATATTCCTAAGGTATAATAATATTGATAGAGTATAATATTATTCCTAGGGCTTATAGTGTATTAGGTTTATAATGATAAATTCATTGGGTTTAATAATTCCTTATGTTCATAATAATGCCAATATAGGTTTGTGACAAAGACTTTCTCAATATGGAAAGAAATCATGGTCAACCATGAAGAACCAAGGTCAATCATGGTAAAAAATGGTCAATCATGGTCCACATTAGTCAAACATGGTCAACCATGGTCAACCATGGTCCAATGCCACATTGTGACAAAGATTGTCTCAATATGAATATCAACCATGGTCAAGCAAGGTCCAACGTCGTATTGTGAGACAGATTTTCTCAATATGAAAACTAATCATGATCAACCATGGTAATAAGCATGGCCACATTGTGACAAAGATTGTCTCATGGTCTGACATCACATTTCAAAAGCCATGGTTAACTATGGTCAACCATGGTTCAACGTCGCATTCAACTATGTCCAACCATGTTCAATCATGGTTAGCCATGGTCAACCATGATCGAACATCACATTCTGACAAAGATTGTCTCAATATGAAAATCAATCATGGTTAAGCATGGTCCACTCTCACATCGTGACAAAGATTGTCTCAATATGAACATCCACCATGTTCAACCATGGTCAACAATGGTCAACCATGGTTAATCATGATCAACCCTGGTAAGCCATGGTCAACCATGATCCAAAATTACATTATAACAAAGATTGTCTCAATATGAAAATCTACCATGGTCAACCATGGTCAATCATGGTCAATCATGGTCATCCATGGTCAACCATGGTCCAATGTCGCATTGTGACAAATATTGTCTTAATATGAAAATCAACCATGGTCAATCATGGTCAACTAGGGTCCAACATTGCACTGTGACAAAGATTTTCAACCATCATCAACCATCATAAACCATTGTTAACCATTGTCAACCATGGTCAAACATCGCATTGTGACAAATATTGTCTCAATCTGAAAATCAACCATAGTCAACCATGGTCAATAACCATGGTCACATTGTGTTAAAGATTGTCTAATTTTCCAACGTCACATTGTGACAATAATGCTCAACCATGGTCCAATGTCGCATTGTGACAAAGATTGGCTCAATATGAAAACCAACCATGGTCAACCATCATAAATTATGGTCAAACATGGTTAACCATGGTCCAACGTCGCATTGTGGCAAAGATTGTCTCAATATGAAAATCAATAATGGTGAACCGTGGTTAACCATGTTTTTTTAGGGTTTATAATATTTATCTTAGGGTTTATATATCTTGAGTATACAATATCAATCCCTTCGGCTTAATATTATTCCTTTGTGTTTTTAGTGTTAATCCCTTGAGTTTATTATTGCCTTGGGTTTATAATATCAATGCTTTGGGTTTATTAATCCAAGGGTTCATATTCATAGGGTGTAATATTATTGATAAGGTTTATAATATTATTCTTAAGGTTTAATATAAATAATTTGGGTTTATAATATAAATTCCTTGGTTTTATTAATCCCTTGTGTCTATAGTATTAATCCCTTAGGTTTATAATAATTCCAATATGGGTTTGTGATAAATATTTTCTCAATATGGAAAGCAATCATGGTCAACTATGCTCAACCATGGTTAACCATGGTCAATCATAGTCAACATTGGTAAAACATGGTCGACCATGGTCAATTATGGTGTACCATGGTCCAACACCATGTTGTGACGAAGATTGTCTTGATATAAATATCGACCATGGTCAACCATGGTCCAACGTTGTATTATGAGAAAGATTTTCTCAATAACAAAATCAATCATGGTCAACTATGGTCAACCATGGTCTAATGTCACATTGTGACAAAGATTGTCTCAATATGAAAATCAACTATGGTCAATCATGGTCAATCACAATCCACCATGGTCAACCATGGTCCAACATCGTATTGTGACAAAGATTGTTTCAATATGAAAATCAATCATGGTGAATCATGGTCCAATGTCACATTGCAACAAATATTGTCTCAATATGAACATTAATCATGGTCCAATGTCGCATTTTGATAAAGGTTGTCTCAATATCAAAATCAACCATGGTCAACCATGTCCATCCATGGTCAATAACCATGGTAATACATGGTAAACGATGGTCCAATGCTGCATTGTGACAAAGATTGTCTTAATATGAAAATCAATCGTGGTCAACTAGGGTCCAATGTCGCATTGTGATAAAAATTCTTTCAATATGAAAATCAACCATGGTCAACCAGGGTCCAACATCACATTGTGACACAATTTCTCTCAAAATCAAAGTCAATCATGGTCAACCATGGTCCAAAGTTGCATTGTGATAAATATTGTCTCAATATGAAAATCAACCATGTTTGTTTTAGGGTTTATATTACTTGGGTTTACAATATTAATCCCTTGGGTTTATAATATCAATCCCTTGGGTTTATTAATCAAAGAGTTCATATTCTAAGGATATAATATTATTGATAGGTTTTATAATATTAATCTTAGATTTTAATATAAATCCCTTGTGTTTATAATCCTTTGGGTTTATAATATAGATTTTTTGGGTTTATTAACCCCTTGAGTTTATAATATTAATAATCACATATCTTTATAATTAATTAATCCCAAGGGTTTATAATATTAATCTCTTTGGTTCTCAATATTAATCACTTGGGTTTTTAATATTAATCCATTAGGTTAATACTAATAATCCCTTAGGTTTATTAATCTTAGGGTTTATATTCATATGCTTTAATATTAATGCTAAGGTTCACTGTTATTCCTTTGGGTTTATAGTTCCTCGGGTTTTAAATATTAATGCCTTGGCTTTCTTAATCCCTTAGTTTTATAATATTAATCATGAGGTTTATAATATTAATGTTAGGGTTTAATGTTTATCTTAGTGTTTATAATATTTATCATAGGGTTTATATCCCATGGGTTTATAATATAAATCCCTTGTGTCTATGACAATTTTTTTTTCAATATGGGAATCAAGTATGATCAACAATGGTCAACAGTGATCAATCATGGTCAACATTAGTTAAACATGGTCGAACATGGTAAATTTTGGTCTACCATGGTCCAATGCCACATTGTGACAAATATTGTTTCAATATGAATATCAACCATGTTTTATAACATTAATACAAAGGTTCAATATAATCCCTTGGGTTTATAATCATGGTCATCCATGGTCCAACATCACACTGTGAAAAATATTTTCTCAATATGAAAATCAACCATAGTCAATATGGTCAACCATTTTCCAACATCACTTTGTGACAAAGATTGTCTCAATATGAAAATCAACGATGATCGACCATGTTTGTTTTAGGGTTTATAATATTTATATTATGGTTTATTTACCTTAGTCTTTCAATATTGATCCCTTGGGTTTAATACTATTCCTTTGAGTTTTTAGTATTAAACCCTTACGTTTATTAGTGCCTTGGGTTTATAATATCAATCCCTTGGGTTTATTAATCTAAGGTTCATATTCCTAGGGTATAATATTAATGATAAGGTTTATAATATTAATCTTAGGTTTAATATAAATCCATTGGGTTTATAATATAAATTCCTTGGGTTTATAATATTAATAATCACATACATTTATAATTTTTTTGTTTTTTATTTTTTGTGTAAGCTTGGCGGTACTTCCTTTTTCTATCAATCATTTATAGGCACGTAACAAAAAATATGTCTGGTGGCCTCAACTTGCTCTAGGGAAACCAGGTCTGTTGGCCATCGATCAACATCATATGTCGTCTAAAATTTAAACAGTTTGAGAATATCCTTCCATGTAAAATATACTATTGTATATACTGTATGCTTAATCCTTTGACTTTCAAAGTAAATTCTATTCGACCAAATAAACATAAAAACAAAAAGATATTTCTTTTTTCTACTCTACTTCAGTCATCAGATGACTCAATAGGGGTCGGGTCCTTAACACTTGACTCGGGCACTTCATTCTACAACAAACTTTGAATTTGTTTTTCAATTCGGCCAAAACAAACATTCTGATGATAATGTTGTACCTACATCGCCTGAATCTCCCTCTGGATTTCCTTTAGGCTTGACTCCTCTTGTCATGCTTGCATTGGTTCTTCTAGGTCCCTGTGTGTTGTCATGGCCCTGGGCAGTAGGTTCTTCATTACCCAGTAAAGCTGGACTGTCTGTCTAAACAACGTTTGTCGACCTCTGGTGTGTCCTGGATCTATGAGCAGGGGATCCCATTCCTTTATTGGAAGAAATTCTTTCCCTACCTTGGCATTTAGCTCTGCCTCCCATGTTGAAATTATGGTTTTTAACCTATGCTGGAGTTCCTCTATGGTATGTATTCATTAGGTTTTGCATGCTTTCCTTTGCAGTTTTCCTGCCCCTCTTTTGATGGGTCATGCTAGTTGAAGCCACCAACGACTTCTTTTTATTTTCTGTTTTTTTGCAGGCATGATGACCCCCTTTTCTTCCCAGCCTAGCTTCCACCTTCACCATTTTATTTTCCTTCTGAAATTCTTCCAACCTCCACCCCTCTCTAATTCTTTCCTGCTCTTGGTAACAAAGCGTCAGAGTTAGAGTGGCAAGAAAGTTAGATAAACCAGTCTCCTTCTGAGTCATTCAAGGTGATTTCCAGGTGTAGACGATGATCCCTTCTTGCGTAGGCCAGGTTCTCCCCTCGGCTTCCAGTCTCGTCACTTGCTACCCGTTTCCTCCTCCAACCTTGCATGCATGCAATGACCGCCTTCACCACCTTTCCGCCTTCAATACTTGCCAACCTACCCTTTTGTTTTCCCGACGCAGCCACCACCTTCCTTTCTCTCCCGGTACCTCCTGCCATGCTCGTGTGGGGTTCTTGGATGGGCCACCCACGTACCTTGTCCATTTGTCCTTCTATCATGTCAATGATCCAATTCCGGATCCCCTCTCCCATCACACCCCGATCGGGGGACACATACATTTATAATATTAATCTATTGGGTTCTCTATATTAATCCCTTGGGTTTATAATATTATCCCATTGAGATTGTAAAGCCAAGAGAATAATATTAAACCCTACGAATATGAACCCTTGGATTAATAAAATCAAGAGATTGATATTGTATACCTAAGGGGATAACAAACCAAAGGGAATAATATTAAACCCCAACAATATTTATGTTTGGGTTTGTAATATTAATAATCTCTTGGGTTTTTAATATTAATCCTAAGATTTTTTAATATTAATGTGGTGGGTTTATCAATTTCTTAGGTTTGTAATATTAATGATCCCTTCAGTTTTAATATTAATTCCTTTGGGTTATTATTATTCCACTGGATTTTCAATATTTATTCCTTGGTTTATTGATCCTTCGAGTTTATAATATTAATTCCATTGATTTCTTCATTCCTTGGGTTGAGGAACACTCTACAACCTAGTATGATGTGTAAGCGTGTCTGTCTGTCATCAAAGTTGAAATTTTTCTCATGTCGACCAAAAAAAAAAAAAAACCAAAAAATTAAAAATTATAATTTAAATGTTTTATATACTTATTCAGATTTAATGTATATGATAAAATAAGTATTAAATGCATAGGATAATTGTATTGGAATGGATCATAAATTTACCTTCGACAACTTTTTTTACTACATTAAAATTCCAAATTAGGTAAAATTTTAACATCTTTACTCTTTACTAAAGTCAAAATAATTTCCTAAAAAAAGTAAAAAGGTTATTTCAACACAAAGAATCCAAAATCCTACTCCAAAATCTCTTAATATTTCTCTTAATTAAATATTTGTAAAATGAATTAAGGAAAACCATATTCTATGGATATATTAAAATCTCTAAAGACAAATATTTCCACGTCAAAATTGTAATATTTGAAAACTGTGTTATCATGCTATGTAAAAAATATCATTAAATCTAATATTAATCTTATAAATTTAATAACTTAGGATTAATACAATATTAAATTTAATATAATATTAAATTTGTTATATTATAATATACATTAATATATCATGATATATATTAACTCTAGATATATATGGGAGGGAAGAACAAAGACATAGTGATAGAGGTGGAGAGATAGAGGGAATGAGAGGAAGGGAGAGAAAGGGAGAGATAGGATTTGAGAGACATGAGGAGAGAGGGAGGGATAGATAAATGGAGTTGGAAGGAAAGAGAGGGAGGGAAGAAGAATCATATAGAGAGAGAAAAGTGGAGAGAGAGATAGAGGGAGTAACAAGGGAGAGATGGAGAGAGAGTGTATATATTTTGGGTGAGATAGAAAAATAAAGAAGTAGATATAGAGAGAAGAGGGGGAGAGAAGGAGAGATATTGACATAGTTGGAAGGTGGAGAGAGAGAGAGAGACAAAGACAAAGAGATAAGGGGGAAATATAGAAGGAGGCAGGAGAGAAACGGAGAGAGACGAAGGAAGAGAGCTTGGATGTGAGAGAGGAAGGGAGAGAAAGAGGGAGCTAAGAAGTAAGATAGAGAGAGAGAAAGGTGGAGAAATAGAGAGGGAGTGATAAGGGAGATGGAGGGAGAGGAAGAGAGGAGAGCATGAGGGAAGAGAGATAGAAGGGGGGGGAGAGGGAGAGAAGGGGAAGAAAGAGAGAGAGGGAGAGGAAGAGGGAGGGAGAGATAAATAAATATGGAAAAAGAGTGTGTATGTTTTGGGGGTGATATAGAGAGAGATAGAGAGAGATAAATATATAGATGGAAGGTGAAGAGAGGGAAGAAGAGAGAGATAGAGAGAGAGAGAGAGATAGATAGATATGGAGGGAGAAAGCATGTATTTTTGGGGAGAGGGGGTGAGTTAGAGAGACAAAGGAGAGATGGAGGGAGATATAGATATAGATGGATGGGGAAGAGAGGGAAGACAAATTCTTGTACTAGATGCATTGATTTCAGTGTAGATGATGATTTCTAATCCTATTTGATTGCTTACATTGAAGGAGATAAACTGAAGGACATGGGAGAGGAGGAATGAAGAGAGAGAAGGAGAGGAGTGAGAGAGGGAGAGAAGGGTAAGAGAGAGAAATGGATACACAAAGTGGAGGGGGGAGAGAGCGGGAGAGAGAGAAGGAAAGAGAGAGGGAGAAAATGACAGGGTTGGAGGGAAGCGAGAGAGAGAGAGAGAGAGAGAGAGAGAGAGAGAGAGAGAGAGACGACTTGAGAGAGAGGAGGAGAGAGGGAGGAAAATGAGATGGATTTGGAAGGGGAGAGAAGGAGGGAAGAAAAAACATATACTTAGAGAAAAGTGGGGCGAGGGAGAGAGAGAGGGGGAGTGAAAAGGAAGAGATGGAGAGAGTGTGTGTATGTTTGGGAGCGAGATAGAGAGACAAAGAAGGAGAGATGGAGGAAGATATAGATATAGATGGAGGGGGGAGGGAGAGAAGAAGTTTTCTTGCACTAAATGCATTGAATTCATGGTAGATGGTTATTTCTAATCCTATTTGATTGCTTGAACTGAATGCATTAATTTCAGTGTAGATGTTGATTTCTAATGATATTTGATTGCTTGTACTAGATATATTGATTTCAGTGTAGATGTTGATTTCTAATCTTATTTGATTGATTGCACTAGATGAATTGATTTCAATGTAGATGTTTTCTACTTCTATTTGATTGCTTGCACTAAATACATTGATTCCAATGTAGATGTTGGTTTCTAATTCTATTTTATTGCTTGCACTATATGCATTGATTTTAGTGTAGACGATGATTTCTAATTCTATTTGATTGCTTGCATTATATGCATTGATTTCAGTGTAGATTGTGATTTCTAATCCTATTTGATTTCTTGCACTAAATGCATTGATTTTAGTGTAGATTGTGATTTCTAATCCTATTTGATTGCTTGCACTAGGTGCATTGATTTTTGTGTAGATGTTGATTTCTAATCCTATTTGACTGCTTGCACTAGATGCATTGATTTTAATGAAGATGTTTATTTCTAATCGTATTTGATTGCTTGCACTAGATGCATTGATTTCAGTGTAGATGTTGATTTCCAATCTGATTTGATTGCTTGCACTAGATGCATTGATTTTAGCGTAGATGTTGATTTCTAATATTATTTGATTGCTTGCAGGCCTGGAATTTGATGTTCCATAGAACGTTTTTTCGATTTTTAAACGTATTTGATGGGTGCTTTTTTTTTAAACGTATAAAATGACAGTTAAAAAAAAATCACCAACTGCAAATTTGACGTTCAGGTATCTAGGTTGCCCGTCATAAATTTTAGGGGGGAATGAGGGAGTACAGGCTCAGTCAACTTCACCTTAGCGGCTCAGCTGTAGATAATTTAAGGGGGAATGAGGGAGTACAGGCTCAGTCAACTTCACCTCAGCGGCTCAGCCGTAGATTATTCCATACATGATCCACACCATTGAATACTTGCAGAAGAAAGGAGGGCTTCGTTGTAAACGTTAAATGATTTCTTTTGTAAAATTAAATAAAGGTCAATAATTCAATTTTAAGGGCTGAAGGCACAAATTTCTTATTTTCTAGGGCAATAAATATTTTTTTAGCAGAGGAAGAACCGCCAAAGAAGACGACAATTTTGCCCCAATTTTTTGATTTGCGGAATCACTCTCCTCCTCTCCTCCTCTGATCTTCGAAAACAGTAGAGGTGAGTTTTTTTTTGTTTTGTTTTTGTTTTTGTTGTTCTTATCATTAGTTTTACTTTTGAATCTTTGTTCTTATCGTTAGTTTTAATTTTGAATCTTTGTGGTTATGCATTTAATTTGCAACCCTTTGAAATGTGTGGATTAAGATTTAATTTAAAGGTTAGCAAAGTGTTGGTTTAAATTAATTTTATAATTTGGAAAATTATGGATTTAAATTTAATTTAAAGTTTCATAGGCTGGATTTTGTTTCATGTGTGCCTGCCGTGGCATTTAAGTAGGAACACTTGCATTTAAATTTAGATTTTCATTGTATTTTTGAGTCTTTTTGGCAATGTATTTGAATTGAATCATTTGTTGTCTTTTACTTTTCAAATGATACAGTACACAAAATTTCTACCTTTAAATGTGTTTACATTGGTCTTTAGAGATGTACAATGGCCGTGTTCAGCTTCATGTGGGAGTTATTTATGGGAGGTACTTGATTTCAGGAGTCAGATGATATGCATTGTCTCAGGTTTGAAGCTTGTGTTTCTGCATAAATTGATTTCCACTGTAGTCTAAGATTTTGATTCTTGCTATTTTCCAGCCAAAATTGTGGCTTCGTTATAGGACAATCCTTAACATTGTGCCTTTGGCCCATCCCATTATTGTGCCATCTCAACATAGTGAAGAAAAATATAAATTAAGTGCGCCCTTGCCACTGAGATACGGTCAATGATATTGATTTACCATCCTATTTGTGGTATAAGGAGATTTTGACTCACCATCCTATTTGTGGTATAAGGAGATAGAGTTGAATGTTAGTTAATTACTATACCTTTCGGAGTTTTTTTATTGGTTTGAATTTGTACAAACAATTTTGATTCATATTTTCTAATTTTATTACAAAATTTTAAAATATTTATAGTTTAAAATTTAATTTTAAACATATAAATTAATTTGTCTTTTTTTTTTTAAACTTAAATATTTAAATTATGCTAAGTCCATGGTCAAATTTATAATTTGATTTTTTAAATATAATTTCATTAAATTTGAAAAGGAAACCGTAAAAACTTAAAACATTGTTTTTCATTTCACATGGATCCTTGTATTGATGACAAGAAAGAAATTCTAATTATTGAGAGTGATATATATACTATTTTTTTTGATTTGTTTTTTTTTTTAAATTATACTGTTTCATGCGGTATTTACGTTGAAATTTTTGTATGATTTTTTATAATTAAGCATGATTATATAATTTCTTATTAAAATAATATTTTTCTTTATTTAAATTTTAAAGAGTTTTTTTGGGGTTAAAATATTGTATATTACTTTATGAAATTAGAGATATATCATATACTAACTAATGCTTAGAGGGAGGAGGAAGCAAAACTCGACCTCTAAAGTAGTATGACTCTATTATAATGTGACAACACTGGACTCTTTGTCTAAGGATGGGCGGGTTTTATAAACTCTCTTATCTGGCCTTTTGCTCTCTTGTAACAATACAATTCACAATTTAGAGTTGGTTTCATTTATCACCTTTCAGTCTTGTTGAAAAGGAGGGATCAGACTCTAGACACAACATACATTCCAACTTCCCAAGTTAAACAAATGCTTTAGTCCATAAAGTTAGCATTCTCTTCTTTATTTACTCCTCTTATATTGAAGTTCATTTCTACATTACCCCTAATTCTAGGCCGGGTCGAGACTTAAAGAGGTATTACACTCATGGCCTCCAATATTGACACAGTCACAGACTCATATATGACACAACTAGGCTCTAATGAATGAACTTTGAGCAAGATTTTTTTATCCAGCGTTATTTTCTGGAACCTTAAATGTTCAACCTTGACAAGTAGTGGCTCATGTAACAATATGCTTTTGAATTTTGGAAAAATAATAATTTGTTGAATCTTTCCCATATATTTTCAACCTACTTTCATATCTGCACAAAGTATGATGGTTTTAGTCTTTCATATCGGAAAGAGTTTTCTCTGAAGCCCTCCTACCTTTGAAGCATGAAAATTTATTCCTCAGGAGGTCTCAAATTGCAAAAGTTCACCACAATCCATGGGCATGTTCTTACAAAAAAATCGACTTAGCATTTCTTTGCACTATTGTTCATATATTTAATAAAAGGCTCCTCAATTAGTTGTAAAAATTATCATAATTCTGCACTTGTGGTCAAAATAAATAACCTGCACTGCCTAGAATCATGCTTATCAAAAGTTAGCAATGTTAGTTCAAACCTTTTACAATGAGAATGATACTTTTGTCCACTTCATTGTTGTAACAAATTATTTATTCGTCCCATGTTGTAGATGGAACTTAGCAAATTTGAGAGAGATCACATGCACAAAGTTTAATACAAAAACATTAAAAGTACTAGTTTATGTCTTGATGGTTGCATTAACAATATATATAATTATTGTTATTTTAAACACAAGTTATCATAGATTTTAGCTAAAAGATCAAAGGTGTCATGATTGGGCTTGGCCAATAAATCATTTGTGATGGGAAATGGTTCTTCTACAACTAGTTACTTCCATTTAGTATTTTTCTCTTGATGCAGGTTTTCCATGTCTAATATGCTTAGAGGGATGCATAACACCATCTCATCCAATGATAGTTGAGGATCCTCATCATCCTAACTATGTGACCTTCTTTAGTGCCTTTCACATATTAAAATTTAAATATATAATCAAAACTATTAACCCAAAAAGCTGAAAAGCCTTATAAAACCTTAAAAGTGTGGATGTATGCTATTTCGAAGCACATAAGCTAACTTAGGAAAAAACAAGGCACTTTCAGAGAGATTAGTGAAATTTGAGATGCAAGAGTAGTTGAAAGAGAGTTTCCCTATAAGAGGAAGTTGACACTCACAACTTTGCATAGAACGTATAATGAAAGGCATGAAAAATATAAAAACATCATTAAATTTTCATTTGACGGGCAAAGGGGATTTGAAATTCCAGGCCTAATTGCTTGCATTAGATTCAAGGATTTCAGTGTAGATGTTTTCTAATATTATTTGATTGTGTGTATTAGATGCAATGATTTCAGTGTAGATGGTGATTTCTGATTTGATGTAACTCAATGTATGATGGTACATTAACTTAAAGTGAATGGATTAACAATGTGCATTGATTTTAGTGTAAGAACAAAAAAATGATTGACAATTTGTATTGATTTTTGTGTTATAGTAATTCAACATATTAATATTGGAGAACAAGAGAGAGAAGCAAAAAAATCATTAAAATATTTTGAAGGAAATAAATTATTTCAAACATTAGAAATGAAACAAATGATTTCAATAGTAACCTTGATGCAGTACATTATTAAAACTACTCTTCAAAATATATTTAGTAATACCTGGAAGGACACTATTAAGAATTATTAACCGTCAAAAGTTGTGATACCTAAAATTAAATGAAATATAGGTGTAGTATAAATCCTCTTGCAAACTATCGACAAGATTGTCTCCCTGGCAATGAGATATAAAGGTTAATGATGTAACCATAATCAAGCTTGATTACCTTAGCATCATAGACCGTAATTACACCTGTAATAGTAAGCACTCCATCTCATTATGATGAAACACTTGACTTCCATTTACACTAAGCTTAGATAAGGTCATTGCTTTCCACATAACCAACTAATTACTAACATTCAATTACATACACATATAGACATATAACACAACAATTGTAACATTCATGGACATTATCATCCAAATCCAAACGCATAAACACACAAACCAATCAAAGCATCCAAGCGCAAACGTACAAACCATTCAAGGCAAGCAAAAAAACAAAAACAGAGTTAAAGAAGAGAATGATATAGTCATGCCAAACAAAGAAAACATAATGTAAATTTCAAGGTATGAAATTTATCTCAAACAGATACACAATAATGATAATCTAAAAATGTGTCATTCAACTAGAACCAACCTAGATCCATCTAACTCTGGATATGTCATGCGCCGAGACGGATCAAATCGCTTGAGGTGCAAACATTTCCTCAAATTCTACACTCTAAAAAGAAGGTTTGCACCTCGAGGGATTTGATCCCTCTTGGTGCATGATAGATCCAGAGTTAGATGGATCTATGTTGGTAATATTAATAATCTTTCAGGTTTATGGTTCCTTAACTGATCCAGGTGGATATTGGTGGCCACCTGCCAAGTCCACCTGGACCCCCACCATTGTCTTTCTCAGCATTTTCAGTTTCCTTAATTGTAGCACAACTTACTATTTTTAGCAGTTTTTCGGGTCCTGAACTTCCGGAGCCGTTTTGAGGCCCTAAACGACGTTTTTTGGGAAATCTGGGGGCAACATGGGTCCATGGACCGATGTTGCCCTTCCCAAAGTGGTAGTGCTCGGATAGATCTTTCTAACGAGCTATTGTACGCGTCAAACAGAGATCGTATGCCAAAGTTACGACCCCGGGAAGTTGATGTACCAATTTACCCAAACGGGGCCCACAGTTTGGCGTTTCATCTCCTAGGGTTAGGTTTTGGAATGTTAAGGGTTGTCCATTGTTTCTCAACAATAAATAGGCCTTCGAGCCTCATTGTAACACAGTTCAGAGGCATGTAGCCATCACATCTCTTCTCAGAGATAAGCTACCATCGCCCTAGCTAGTTTATTGCCATTTCTGTTTGTAAGCATATTTCAGTATTTTCCATTAATGAAATGAAGTATTATTTCCGCTGCATCTTTGTGTATATGGTTATCTCTGTAATTTGTTGCGTTCCTGTTTAAATCCGGATCAGTGGTATCAGAGCGGTCTGCTTTTTCTCTGTTTTTCTTTGCATGTCCCCAACAAGGTCGGGATATAAGGAGTTAGGGCTTGAACTGGTTGAACCTTTGCAAGACCAGCCTCGCAAATCCCGACGGCCTCCCATGGCGGACGAGAAGAAAGACGAGGGGGCAGGAGATCCCATCAAAATCTTGCTCGAAGAAGCGCTCGAGCGACAACGGAACGCGATGATGGACAGCTTTGCGCAGATCCTTCAGCGGCTACCCAGAAGCGGCGCATCGGCTTCCAGTAGCTCCTCTGGAAACACCACACCCTTTAAGGTACAAGTTAATTTTGAAATCCCCATATTCGAGGGTCAGATAGACGCCGATGCCGTAGATAAATGGTTAAATCTGCTAGAGGGTTATTTTTCTGTTCATGAATTTTCGAGTCGGGAAAAGATTGTTTTTGCTCTTCTCAAAGCAGCCCCCCACGTCAAGGACTGGTGGGAAACCTACTGCGAGCAGAAGGATGAAAGTACTGGCTCACTGTTTTCAGCCGCACCCACCTGGGATTCGTTCCGGGATGCCATCAAGGAGCAGTACTACCCTGTCGGAAGCTATGAGGATGAATACATAAAGTGGACCACGCTGCGGCAGGGAAGGGACCAAGACGTGCCGGAGTTCACCAATCTTTTCCATACCCTTCGCACAAAGTTGGGTATCAAGGATTCGGAGCAACATTTGATACTCAAATACCGTGGCTGCCTGCACAAGTACATCCAGGAAGAAATACAGTTCTTAAACATCCCCTCGCTCGGCGCAGCATACCGGTATGCCGTCAAGGTCGAGCAGAAGTTTAAACAAAAGAAGCGAGACTTTGGATCTGCGAATCCAAAGCAGGGGAAAGGTGCCCCTAAACCACAGAACAAAGGACAAAGCCAAGGCGGGACAGCCCAAGACAACCAGCCGAAGCTGCAAGCAAAGAGCAACGCCGCGAAGCCGAGAAAGGACACTGGAAAATGGTGCGAGTTCCATAAGAGCTCCACTCACAACACAAGTGAGTGTCGGGCCAAGCAGTCACTGGTGGCTGAGCTAAAGGTTTCAGAATCAGATGCATGTTCCGACTCTGAGTCAGAACCCGATAAGGGGTATGAAAAAGGGAAGCAGATCATTGATGCGGATCCCAGCGCCACTGTTGCTACCGCAAAGATCCAGAAAAATGAACCCGAAGATCCAGAGGAGGAGGAGCGTCTCTTCCACTCCCAGATGTGGGTAAAGGGCTCCCCGATACAGTTCATTGTTGATAGCGGGAGTCAAAAGAACCTCATTTCGGCAGAGGTCGTGAAGCGGTTGGGCTTACCGACCACAGCACATCCACAACCATACACCATTGGGTGGCTTCACCAAGGGCGAGATCTTCGCGTGAGCCAGCAGTGTCGCCTTCCATACAACATCAAGCCCTTCACGGATGAGGTATTGTGTGACATTGCTCCCCTTGAAGTTTGTGATGTATTACTAGGACAACCATACTTGTGGAAGCGACATGCTGTGTATGAATCAAGGCCCCGTGCTGTTATTATTACATTGGGAAATAAGTTGTTCAGGATACCAGAGGTAGCACCACCTGCCGCCATCTCTTTGATTACTGCAAAACAATGCAGTAAGATCATTTCCAAAACCAGGAAATTTGTTTTCCTGATGATACGCCCTCAAGGGAAGAAGAAGACAGTGGCCACGGCCTCCAAACGGGGTTCCTCTGCACGGCAGCTACAGATGGACAAGATTGTGGAGGAGTACGAAGACATTTTCACCTCCCCGGCAGGGGTTCCTCTGCACTGTCAAGTCAAGCACTCCATCGATCTGACCCCAGGTGCGCCGCTACCCAATGGACCAATTTATCGGCGCTCCGTTCTGGAGAACAATGAAATCAAGAGCAGATTCAGGAGCTCCTGCAGAAAGGTCACATCCGTCCGAGTTCTTCGCCCTGTGGGAGCCCGATAGTGTTGGTACAGAAGAAGGATGGGACGTGGAGACTCTGTATTGACTATCGGGCACTGAACAAGATCACTGTCCGTAATAGGTACCCGATCCCGCGGATTGATGACCTCCTAGACCAACTAAAGGGGGCGAAATATTTCAGCAAGATCGATCTGAAGTCAGGATATCACCAGGTACCAATTGAACCCTCAGATGTGTGGAAGACTGCCTTCAAATCCAAGGAGGGCCTCTTCGAATGGTTGGTCATGCCTTTCGGATTGACGAATGCTCCTGCAACCTTTATGAGGCTAATGGATGACATCTTGCGGCCATTCACCAACTCCTTTGTAGTAGTATACTTGGATGACATTCTGATCTTCAGCCAGAGTTGGGAAGAGCACCTCCACCACATCCGACAGGTTCTCCAAACACTGCGGCAACACAAGCTATGTGCCAATTTGGAGAAATGCACTTTTGGCATGACCGAGGTTCAGTATCTGGGATACATCATTGATGAACAGGGGGTGCATGTCGATCCAGCCAAGGTCCAAGTCATTCGGGATTGGCCCTCTCCAACCACTCTAACAGAGCTCCGCAGCTTTCTAGGTCTTGCCAACTTCTACCGCAGGTTTGTGTTGGGATTTTCTCATATTTCTTGGCCCTTGAGTCAAGTCACCAAGGGCGGGGCGAAAGCAAAATTCTTTTGGTCTGAATCTCAACAGAAGTCATTCAGGGAGTTGAAGGATCGCCTCTGCACGGCACCAGTGCTCGCGTTACCAGATTTACAACAACCATTTGAGGTCGAGACAGATGCCTCTGACTATGCTATTGGGGCAGTCCTTACTCAACATGGACATCCAGTGGCATATCACAGTGAAACACTTTCAGACACAGTCCGGAAGTACCCCACTTATGATAAAGAGATGTATTCCATTGTACAGGCCTGCCGACAATGGAAGCATTACATTTTGGGGAAGGAAACGGTCATCCACACAGACCACCGACCTCTGCAGTTCATACAGACCCAAGGGAAATTGCAGAATGATCGCCATCAGAAGTGGTCTACATACCTGCAACAGTTTCACTTGAATATCAAGTATAAAAAGGGCAGCACCAATAATGTTGCAGATTGCCTCAGTCGACCACCGATCATGGCGCTAACCACCGTGCTCAACTCTTGCGGGCACGAGACTTCTGATTGGCCACTTCTCTACAAAAGCGACCCAGAATTCGGCCACACATACCAGACACTCTTGGAGGGTCGGCAAGTTGCAGATTTTCACCTCCAGGATGCCCTATTATGCCACCTCGGTCACCTCTGTGTTCCTTCAAGCGAGCGTGCCAAGATGATTTGGGAAGCACACTACAGTCGGGCTGCTGGGCATTTCGGGGTCGAGAAAACAGTGGCAGTACTGCAAAACTATTTCTATTGGCCGAATCTTCGACAGGATGTTGGGAAGTACATCCGATCATGTACTGCCTGTGCCATTGCCAAACCGACCATTAAGAAGCAAGGCCTCTATACCCCGTTGCCTACCCCTAGTCGACCTTGGGAATCCATCTCCATGGATTACATGTCAGGCCTTCCTTCCACTAAGCATGGAAATGACTGTGTTTTTGTGGTCGTCGACAGGTTCTCAAAGATGGCCATTATGATGGCCTGCAAGAAGAATATCACAGCAGAAGCCACTGCTAAACTCTTCTTTGAACGAGTGTGGGTGCACTTTGGGATCCCACAGTCTATCATCTCAGATCGGGACAGTCGGTTCCTCAGCACCTTTTGGTCCAGTCTCTGGTCAATGCTGGACACCAAACTCACGAAGTCCACAGCCTTCCATCCTCAAACTGATGGCCAGACGGAGGTTGTCAATAGGATGATTGTGCACATTCTGCGCATGTATAACTCAAAGCATCCACGCACATGGGACGAGAGCCTCCCCTACGTTCAGCACAGCTACAACCGAGCTCTTCACAGCTCCACTGGCCATAGCCCTTTTCAGGTGGGTTTGGGATTCCAGCCACTATGCCCCATTGATGTGGCCATGCCACTTGCAGCTACTCACATGAATTCAGCTCATGTCCAGTCCGAAACAGATAAGGCCACCAGCTTCATTGAGCGAATCCAACATATTCGCCAGCAGGTCCATGACATTCTTGAGAAATCAAATGCCAAGTACAAGCAGCGACATGATCAACATCGGGTGCCACACAAGTTTCAGGTGGGCGACAAAGTCTGGTTGCATTTGCAAAAGGAACGCCTTACTGGAGCCTATCGAAAATTGAGACCACTCCGATATGGTCCTTACACCATTACTAAGGCTATGGGAGACAATGCATTTGAGCTCAGCATTCCCCCATTCCTTGGCCTGCACCCAGTATTTAATGTGGACCGCCTTCGGCCATACTTTCCACCATTGTTAGACACATCCGACATTGCAGAACAGCTCAAACCCACAGAATTAAATCCAGATTGCATGGAACAAGCTGCAACTGATCGGATCATGGACACACAGATCAAGAACACTCGCCAACAGAATATCCAACTGTATCGAGTTGTCAAAGCGGGCCAACTCCTTCAGCAGGGCAAGTGGCTCACCAGGGAACAAGTTCAGCAGAAGTTTCCTCATCTCATGGAGGAGCTCAACGCAATGGGGACCATTGCTTCCTAAGGGGGGAGGAATGATCCAGGTGGATATTGGTGGCCACCTGCCAAGTCCACCTGGACCCCCACCATTGTCTTTCTCAGCATTTTCAGTTTCCTTAATTGTAGCACAACTTACTATTTTTAGCAGTTTTTCGGGTCCTGAACTTCCGGAGCCGTTTTGAGGCCCTAAACGACGTTTTTTGGGAAATCTGGGGGCAACATGGGTCTATGGACCAATGTTGCCCTTCCCAAAGTGGTAGTGCTCGGATAGATCTTTCTAACGAGCTATTGTACGCGTCAAACAGAGATCGTATGCCAAAGTTACGACCCCGGGAAGTTGATGTACCAATTTACCCAAACGGGGCCCACAGTTTGGCGTTTCATCTCCTAGGGTTAGGTTTTGGAATGTTAAGGGTTGTCCATTGTTTCTCAACAATAAATAGGCCTTCGAGCCTCATTGTAACACAGTTCAGAGGCATGTAGCCATCACATCTCTTCTCAGAGATAAGCTACCATCGCCCTAGCTAGTTTATTGCCATTTCTGTTTGTAAGCATATTTCAGTATTTTCCATTAATGAAATGAAGTATTATTTCCGCTGCATCTTTGTGTATATGGTTATCTCTGTAATTTGTTGCGTTCCTGTTTAAATCCGGATCATTAACTTTATAATGTTAGAGTTTTTGATATTAATCTTAAAGTTTGATATACTAATATATCAACTCAACTTATCATTCAATCGGTTCAAAACGCGTCGGCCAAAAATTTCTCTTATGTGATTTCTACCAGAAGGCTTTGCTTAATTCATTATGGATCATAGAAGCCTGATTACAGAAACTAATATATTAATTTAGCATATTAAGTTTATAATATAGCATATATTAAATTTAAACCTACCATTTATATCAACCACATTTATTAATGTGGTTGTACTAGTTACTATTATGTTATAATTATAATTATATATATATATATATATATATATATATATATATATATATATATATATAGATATATATATATCTATATATATATATATATATATATATCTATATATATATATATATATATATCTATATATATATATATATATATATATATATAAACTTTTTAAAAATATATTCCAATTATTCAATAATAATAACAAAAATAAGTTTTCTGTATTCAATTTTTAGTGATCCATAATGAATTAACCAAAGCCTTTTGGTAGAAATCACATAAGTGATTTTCTTTTTTTTGGCCGACTTGTTTTGAACCAACAAGTGTGATTCATCACCAGGACCAGATGAAGAGGCAGACCATGGCAAAAGCTTAAATAGAGAGCAATGTAGAGGCATAATTTCTAAGTAACGGTTATATTTTAACAATAATATTTAAATTATGATATTAATTTATTAATATATTCAAAACAAATATTATTAAGTAATGGCTATATTAAAGGGCTAGTTTTTGACAAATAATATTTATATAATGATATTATTTTATTAATTTATTAAAAATATTAATAGATAACGACTATATTAAATCGCTAGTTTTTGAAAAATAATATTTAAATAATTATATTATTTTATTAAAAATATTAATAAATAATCGTTATATTAAATGACTAGTTTTTTTTGCTAATGCAAGAGTCGAGCCTTCTATTTCAAATAACCAAAAAAAGAGAAATTTACATATAATACAAACAACCAAAGGCTAAACCATTTAGCCTAGGGTTTTACTCCCTAATCCAAAGGTCGAAGTAACCAGATACCCATACAACAGAGCAAAACTAACCCGGATTCGAAAAAGAAATTCCCCCCAGCTAAACAGAATTTTAGTTCCGCGGAGAGAAAAAAGCAAAGCGTGAGTGGCCCGCCCGGACACCCTTCAAGACCCAGACCCACCAACCTGCACGTCATATCATGGCCGTTGATAATCCTCACCAGATCCAATGGTGGAGGATCATATCGCATGAATAAAAGCTCCGAGAATTACCACCCGATGAGGGAAGTATTCTCTCACCTACCGTGGCCACATGTAGAGTGGTGAGTGGAATTGCGTTCAACTCAGAGAAACCGCTCTCGGCTCTAAGGGCACGCGATAAACCGTAAACCACCCCATGGCTAGTATTGCCATCATGGGTAGTAATGCAGAGGGTTTCACGTCGTCTGAGAAAGCCGAGACTCTGGTCCTTCACATCACCCCCACTCCTCATTCACTTGATTCCAAGGAAGAAGGAAATCTTCTTACCACCCTTGATATTCACCGTCCGAGCATCCGAGAAACGCTTTCTGTCATGCAAATTCCAACTAAGACCCCTGTGATCACGCTTTCCTGGGCTGAGAAAGCTAGCAGAGACCTGTATCCCCATTGCAAAATCATCTCTGAAACACCACTTCATATTGGACCCAGTTTCTGTGGCTAATGACCAACTCTATTTTGGTATAGCGTACTGTCCTCATTCGCCTGATTGAGATAATTCTCCCTCAAACTACCTTGCGGCATCTCTTGCCATCTAAACTTGACACTGCTTTTGGTGCAAAGAGCCCCTTTATTAGCTAGAATATCCGCCAATTTATTGGCCGTTCTTCGCACATGAGTGAAACTTACGGTTCTCAAGTGCAGAAGGTGGAACTGTATCCTTTGAAAGACCTGAAGTAACCTCCAGTGTCTTGAGACCTTTTTCGGTGTCGACCCACAACATATTCTCTTGACCGAATTGATGATTAGCTTAGAGTCAACTTCAATTATGATGTTCTGAAGATTGTCCTGCTTTAGGATTTCTAAACATTGTTCTAGTTCTATAAGCTTTGCCATATTGTTTGTGGCTCTTCCTAGATGGCAATGATAAATAAAATGGATGCACCCGTTTTCATCCCTTAACACCCCACCATAACCAGCAATACCTGGATTGCCTTTTGAGGCTCCATCTATGTTGAATTTCATAAAACCTTGAGGGGGAGGATGCCAGAAGTCTTTCTTAGTGACCATTTTCTTTACCTTCGTGTCCATGCCCTGAGGAATAAGCCCCTGCATTCCCAACTGAAGAAGTATCTGCATATCAGCTTCTGAAGGGGGATTTTTTAGGTAAGCTTGCATTAAAGTTCCCACCGTCTCCTTGATCTGAGCCATGATGCTATGGTAGGAACTTTTTTTGTTTTTGAAGATTCTGTTGTTCCTTTCTTTCTAGACATTCCATATTATGAAGCTTGGAGTTAAAGCCCAAGCTTTGCTGACTATTTCATAATCAAATAAGTTTCCTCTCCAGTTATTAAGGGTATTGGTGATGCTCCCTCTATCCCTGTCTGTCTTTTTGAAAATGAAGGCAAAAGCATCCCACAAGTTGGAGGTGAAAATGTAGGTATTGAGTAGGTGCTCCATCGTTTCCTCTTTAGACTCACAAAGTTGGCATCTAGATGGTCCTAGCACACCCCTCTTTCGAATGTTCTCCCAAGTAATAATTTTCTTATGATGTACCAGCCACATGAAAAGTTTGGTTTTCATCCATCCTTGGTGCCTCCATAGGTTCTGCCAAACCCTATCCGGTTCATTAGAATCCAGCTCCAGGATTAAGCGCTTTGCCTCCTTAAGATTAAAGGTGCCTTCATTATTATTGCCCCATCTAAGTTGGTCATGATCCTCTGAAACCAGTATTTTCCTTTGGTCCAACATTGTTAGAAGTGCATCAGCTTTTGCTTTCAAGGGGCTGTCATCCCTGTAATCCATATTCTTCCAGGTACGCCATTTTCCTTCATTACTTGTCTGATCCCAAAAATCTTTTACCCTAAGTAGCCCTTTGGTGTCAGTGTCATTCTTGAGATCCACAAAGTCCTCTCTTAGTAGTAGAGGTTCTTGTTGCCATTTATCCTCCCAAAACAATGCTAGATCTCCCGCTCTGATTTCCCAGAAACTATTTTTTTGAACTATGCTTCTATTCTCCCACACTTTATTCCAGATGTAGGAGCCTTTTATGTTGCCAGACATCCTTATGAGGTCACTGTTTTGCCAATTGCTAGTGTATTTTTCTTTCCAAATACAAGCCCACTGAGCCTCTGGATCTTTTACCCATCTCCACCATAATTTTTCCCCTAAAACTTTGTTTAGCACTTCTAGATCATCTAGAACAAGACCTTCGTTGTTTTTAGGTCTGCAAATAGTATCCTAGGCAACCAAGGCCCATTTCTTTTTCTCCTCCCCCTTACCCCAAAGAAAGTCTCTTTGAATGATTCTAAATTGATGTAAGACTCCTTTTGGAGCTGGAAGGGTTGAAAGCATGAAGATGGGGATTGATTGAAGGACACCTTTTGTAAGCACCAGTCGGCCTACCAAGTTCAAAGATCTAATTATCCATTTCCAGGTCTTGTCCTGCATCTTGGTAATCATTAGCTCCCAAATACTCTTGTGCAGAGGTTTGTCAGTTAGTGGAACTCCCAGGTATTTGAAAGGTAGCACATCTCTTTGAAAGTCCAAAATTCTGGAGATATTCTGCTAAATAGCAATATTAGTGTTAAAGAAGAAAATCTTAGACTTGGAGAGGCTTACCTCTGTACCCACTGCCATGGCAAAGTCACTCAGGATTCGTTTATAAGCTAGCGCCTCTTTTACCGTGGGGATGCCCTAAAGCATGGTGTCATCTACAAATTGCTGATGGGTCAAAGCCTGTCCAGTCTCGGAGAGTCTGAGACCCTAGATAGTACCCACTTCTTTAGCATGCTTGATAGATCGACCAAGTCCTTCCATCATAAGGATGAAGAGAAAGGGGGAGAGAGGATCTCCCTGCCTGAGGCCTCTTGAAGGTTTAAAAGTCTTAGATGGAGAACCATTAACCAGAATTGAAAAACTAGATGAAGTCACCAGGGCCATAACCCACCTTACCCAGTTGTGGTCAAATCCAAAGGCTAGAAGGACCTTCCTGATGTAGGTCCAATTCAACTTGTCATAAGCTTTGGCAAGGTCCAATTGCATAATCATTCCTGCCTTCCTATTACTTAACAATGAATGAACCACCTCATGCGCTTGGATGATGTTATTGAGGATTTGTCTGCCCTCCACATAACCTGTTTGCTCCACAGAAACCAGAGTGGGAAGAAGGGGTTTGAGTCTATTGGCAATTACTTTGGATATTATCTTGTACACCACATTGCACAAAGCTATGGGTCTGAATCTGTCTGGAGTCAGAGCATTGTCCTGTTTGGGGATCAGAGAGATGAAGGAAGTATTGAGCACCTTCAGAATGGTTCTACTCATCCTGGAGTCCTCCATGACATTCAGAATATCTTGCTTGACAATGTTCTAGCAAGCTTTAAAGAAATCGACATTGAAACCATCAGGGCCAGGCTCTTTTCCATTCTACATTTCTTTGATAACATCACTAACCTCCTCTTCATTCACCGGCCTATTGAGATTGTAATTATCTTCTCTTGTTACTAGCTTAGGAATGTGCTTAGTGAAGTCCCTGATAAAGTGAGCTCTATCTATGATGGTCTCCTCTGCAATACTTCGAAAGTGTTGAACCAACACAGCTTCTATGTCTTCATGGGTATTGAGTAATTGACCTTTGGAGTCCTTAATCGTTGAGATCCTATGATGCAACCTGTTCTCCATTATAGATCTGTGGAAAAACCTTGTGTTTCTCTCCCCTTCTTTTAACCATTGAAATCTTGATTTTTGTCTCCAAAATATATCCTCTTGCTTACATAAGTTCTCCTAGTCCTGATGAAGCTTGGTGGATTGATTATTCCTTGCCTTGTAAAAGCCATTTGTTATAAGGGCCTGATTGAGTTCCTGCATTTTATCTTCGACAACTTTTTTCACTTCAAAAATATTGCCAAACTCATTCTTATTCCAATATTTGAGTCTGAGCTTGATATGTTTCAGTCATTTGTGTAGTAGAAACATTCTCGTACCCTGAATCTGTAGATCCTCTGTCCACCATTTTGCAATGTTGCTGAGAAAATATGGGTGGGTGAGCCAGATATTCTCAAATCTAAAAGGTCTGTTCTTGGGGGTGCCAATGCCCTGAACCTCAAGTTGGACAGGGAAATGGTCCGAGCCACTGAAGGGGAGAATTATTATTGCCATATCCATGCCTATGAGCATGAGGTCCTCTGAGATAAGGAATCTGTCTAACTTTGAGGCTACTTGAGACTCTCCTCCTCTCTTATTGTTCCATGTAAAGAGGCCATTACTCGTATCTGTGTCAACTAGCTTCATGTTATCTAGAAAATTCTGAAATTCTATAGTCTTTGCTTAAAGTTCTGGTCCCACCTTTTTTCTCCGTAAGGGATTTGATCATGTTAAAGTCCCCACCCATTATCCATGGTATTCCTGTGTATCTATCTCTTAGTTCCACAAGAGAATCTAGAAGCCTGAGTTTATCATTAGGTCTTTGAGGGCCATAAACATTTGTAATTAAATACATCTCCCTGTCTCCCACAGGCTGAATAACCACTGATAAATAATTCCTTGATGCCTCAGCATCTATTATGCCAATATTTTGGGGGTTCCAAAGAGTAAGGATACCTCCTGCTGTTTTTTCTTCTTTGACTTCTAGAAACTCATATTTATTGAGCCATTTACTGTGTATTTCCTTTATTTTTTGAATGGAACATTTAGTTTCCTGGATAAAGATCATGTCCAGAGCTTCTTGTTTCATTCTATTGTTGAGTATCCTTTGTTTCCTTTTACTTCCTAGACCTCTGATATTCCAAGATGTTAACTTCATTATGAAAGATTTGTAAAGGAGTAGCTGGTTAGATCTTTCATCTTACCTGAATCTATCATTAGTTTTCCACATTCCATCAATAACTCATTTAGTTTTTTTCTGCCCCTTTTCTTTCCTGGATTCCTGAGAGCTAGTCCTAGTGTGGTTTTCATAATTTTCACCCCCTTTTTTCCCTACCTTTCGGTGTGTCTTTGTCCTTCTAGCTCGTTAGTCTGAGTTCTCCATAGGAACAACTGCTGCACTCTGTTAAACTCTTCTTGAGGTAATGAGTCCACCCCTCCCATGGTCCCCTATTTCAAGAATCCTTCAAGATCTAGGTGTTCTCTGTCAAGAATATCTTGCAGTTCATGATCCTCCATTTCCATCTCACTCGGGGTCATTTCGTAGTCCATTTCCAGTTCCTCGTTGTTCAGCATAGTCCCCTTCTGTTTATGAGTATCCTGTGTTTTCACACTATTTTCTTCCTTATCTTTATCCCCCAGGCTTCCCTCCATTTCCTGATCTACCTTTGTTGTCTCTTCCTCTTCTTCTAATACTTGGAACCTGTTCGGACTGGCTTGTTGCCCCTCTGTTTGATTTCTCTTTGGCCCCCTTTTACCCCCCTTTCCTCTATATCCCATTTTGTGAAAGCTTTCAGTGTCTTTCACTGTAGCTTTACTTTTGGTCTCTATTTTACTAAGAGGGAAATCTCTAAATAGGTGCCCATGTTCATGGCACCTTCGACTTCTGAAAAGAATATGTTCATAATCCACTGTTTGCACCCATTCTTCGTCAAAGACTTCCATGATGACCTCATCCGGTAGAGCTCCAGAGAGGTCCATCTCCACACATATTCGGGCGAAGGAAGTGTATTTTCCCCTTCTGGTTGCCTCAGATGCTTTGACAAAACGCCCTAATTTATTTCCTATTGCAGATAAAGATTCAGTTTGCTAGTAATCTAGAGGTAGGGAATAGAGTCTTACCCAGACTAGGACCGAAGTGAAAGTCTCGCATTCTGGTACAAAATTCATCATCCAAGGCTGCATATAAAGGCCTGCAGCTGCATAGAAATAGGGCCCTCCTTCAAACACCCTGTCTTTGTCCTCTATATTTGTGAAGACTACCGTGAAGAAACCTTTTGATCCAAGATGTAGGTCTATGCCTCCTTTAGGTTTCCAGTGGTATTTAATCCACGCCTATAGTGCCTTCTTAGTGGGCCATAGTCCCATGAATTTACAAATGATAGCATAGGTCCGCATGTGATCCTGCACCTGCAGTGCAGGATCATTTAAAACTACTCTAGGTGTGACCTCAGCCTTAGGCTTACATGGGCCCTTTTGCATTTTGTTTTCTGCTTCCTTTTTCTTGTCCTCTTCCTCATTTTCTTTTAATCTGTTGTCCTCCCTTGAATTGGTCAAATCGTGTGCCTCGTCAATGTTCCTCTTCCCTTCTCCTGAAAGACCTCTAGCTGTCTCCAACGGTTTCTCCACTGGCTACTGCTTGGCTGTAGGAGGGAGTGGAACTCCCTCCTTTGCGCCCCTCCATGGCATTCAACACATGAATATTCTTGAAACCTTATTCTTGAAACCCTAACTCTTACAGTGTCGCGCTCTCCCCTATATTAAATGACTAGTTAACAAAGAATAATATTTAAATTAATTTACTAAAACAAATATTAGTTTTTGAAAAATAATATTTAAATTATGATATTAATTTATTAAAAATAAATATTAATAAATAACCCATCACTAATTTAAAAAGAAATAATATTTATATTAATTTATTAAAAGAAATAAATAAAATAAAAGTGACACTGTAAGATTCTCTTACATGTCACTATAAAGATTTCAACCTTTGTCACGTACTGTTAATGAAATAAAATTGTATTTTTAAAAAAATGCCAGAAACATGAATTCAACGTTCAGGAATCCGGGCCATCAAAATTAAAGTGTAAATTATATCTATGCTCATTGAAAATGCAATCAAGACATTAACCCTTTGTCGAGTAAAGTTAATGAAATAAAATTATATTTTTGAAAAATTAAATAAAATTATATTTTTGAAAAATTGTGACAGATATGTGGCTTAATATTAATGAAATAAAATTATATAGATATAAATTTTTTTTTGATTAATCTCTAGGATTTGGTACAAAAATTTTAGATCTGAAATAAAATTATATTTTTAAAAAATTACCAGAAATACGAATTCAATTTTCAAAATCATCAAAATTCAAAAATATATTATATCTTTGCTTATTGAAAATGCAATAAAAACATTGAATTTGTTTAACATTCTCTCACCTTGAAGGTTTGATTAAACCACTGGCATCTTTCAATATGGTAAATTTGGTCTTCTCAGATGGGGAAAGATGCATGATCTCCAGCATACCCTGCAATTCAAAATTCAAAATAAAATTACCAACACAGCAACGTGATTACACAAATCAAATCAATACAGGAAAGTAAAGTGTTATCACACCCTACCATTGCATATAGAAAGCTATAAGCTCTAAGACTAAACATCTAGTTCATGCCCTGGAAAATCACATGTACCAAATTTAGTATATGCAAAGAAAATGAACAAATCAGTCCCCTCACATCCAAAATATTTCTGGTAACATTCCAAAGTGTTGGAAGAGCTCTGCTACCAATGTGACATTGAGCATCCACATTCAAATCTTTGTATCTTACTTCCACAGTGGGTAACTCTATACCCACCCTGCACATCAAACAACAACACCAGTTCATGAAGTGTGACCTTTTATATCCCTATAACATTTATTTTCAAAATAGAATATCTGGTTTCCATAAGTTCCGTTTATAACAATGTAAAACAAGATTCCAGGCACTTAAGTTCCGTTTATAACAATGTAAAACAAGATTCCAGGCCTGCAAAGTGATCCTTAAACAGTCAAAAAGTTCTGTATATGGTTTTATGTGGTTACTAACCATGGATTGAGTCTTTATTCAAAATTTAGATAGATTACACATATTAGACAATGTTATTTGGGAAATCTCTAACAATATTATTAACTATAAAAATCTCCAATTACTCAACCATCTATTTTTTTTTTCAATAAATAACCAAATTATATTATTACCTGTCCATTCTATTCCTGATCTTTCTGAAAAACTTTTCATTATCCTGCTCTGTGTCAGTGATCAGCCTCTCAATGAGCAGGTGCCTCTCCTGAGGCGTGAGGTGACCCGCATCCACAACACGGCTATTTATGACCTGGCCACCCTCTGCATCATATTTATATTCCTTCAGTATTGATGTTCTCATTCTCTTATAACTTGGAAGCTTTTCTATGGCTGCCCAATGCACAGCCTCTTCTTCTGTACTCACATCATACTTATCATCTGTACTCGCATCTTCTTCTCCTCCAAATTGAGATGATTGAACGTTGAAGATATCACTGATATTACTGCTCATTCTGCTTGTGAAGCTTGGGCTCTTATTTCTTACTTCTAACAACTCTCTACCTTGTGCTTCTCCAACAACTTGAATTATTTTGATGGGATTGGATAGGATATATATCACTGTTCTGATTTGATTATATATATAGATAGATATCACTGTTTATACTTCAAGAACAAAAATGAGATTATGGCAAATAGATTCCATTTCTAAACACTAGAACTCTAAATCCAGAATAAACTGCAATTTGCATTTATTGTACAAGAAAAAGCTTTGATGCAAACAGCACGGTTGAAGTTATGAGACTATTTCTGCACTCTCCATGGCTAAATTTGCCAGAGAGGATTCTCATACGTCATGGCTACGTCAGGGCTGAGATCAATAGTTTTAAGATATGACTTTACCAGCATAATGTGAAACTATTTAAAATTAAGAGCACACAGAATCTTGAATGAAAAAGAAGATAGCCCTTTTAAATCATATTTTGTGACTCTTTGGAAAGTGTTTGGGACTCCTGATTTTTTTTTTTTTTTGGGTATTTCACTTCACAAATTTTACCACCTTTAAGCATTTCTAATCGAGTAGTGTTATAGTGTGGTCTCGTTTTCTCCATAGTTACCAAATTCGAATTTGATTCGGTATGGAAAAAATTCGACTACAAAAAATACAATACAGAAAAAATTCGGAAATATAGATCTTCCAAAATTAAATTATTTTTAGAATTAAAAAAAAAATCTATAATTACAATATATTTTACAAAAATCATTCAATCAAATCCTAAATTTTAATATAAGACTTAAAATGATAACATTATTAATTAATAACTAAAACAACCTAAATGTCTCTTTGTAGATTTTTCAAAGAGTTGTTTAGAGTGTAGATAGAAGCACACCCAAACTTTAATTCATGGTTTCGATTTCTTTACTATGGGAAAGAAGAGAAGTATGAAATTCAAATAGAAAAAAAGGAGATTATATATTTTATAAATATTTATAAAAAAAAAATTATTATTCTTTGTTATAAGAAATTATTATTTTTAACTAGTATAAACTTACTATTTTCTACAATATTTTAATATAAAATTTATTGTTTTTTACAACTGTAATTTTTTTAATATGCAATTTACTATTTACTATATTTTTTAATATAGAAAATTCTATTTTTAATCTTTAAATATTTAATTTTTTATTAACAAAAATCCTTACCAAATTAGATCGTAACTGTAATTTTTTAATATTGAATATTGTGTTTTTAATGTTTTGAGTAATGTAGAAATTTCTATTTAAGTATTAAACTTTTTATTAACAATTTTAGATGGTAACTACATTTTTTTTTCTTAAATTGGAAATTTATACTTTTAATGTTTTGAATAATAAAGAAATTTCTATTTAAATATTAAATTTTATATTAAAAATATTTTTTATAAAATTAAATGATATAGAAATTTCTATTTTTAAATATCAAATTTTATATTATTAAAAACACTTTACCAAATTCCATCCTAATTGTAATCTTATTCTTAACCTACAATTTACACTTTATTATAATTTTTTTTTAACATAAAAAAATTATTCCCTAATTCCATCCTAATTCCATCCTAATTGTAATATTTTCAACCTACCATTTACAATTCATTATAATTTTTTTAATATAAAAACAAATTATTTTAAAAAAATAGCGTACCGAATTGCAATTTCCGAATTTGCAGTCGAACCGAATCATACTATTGTATCTATGATTTAAAACATAGTTTGATTTAAAACATAATTACCAAATTTTAAAATTCCGCAATATATCTCTTACATATATTTAAATATATCATTTTTCCAATGTTTTAAATCATTCAAAGGTATAATTTATAATATTGAAAATGATAAAAAAAATGTTTTAAAATTATTTGGATTTGCACATAAAATTATATATTAGACTTTTAGTTTTACATTTAAAATAGCAAGTATGATAATAGGTTTTAAGAATTTTTGTATTGCTACACCATAAATTATATGATAATTAATATAGAGTGAATTTCCAAAATATTCCACATTACAATAAACCATCTAAATTTTATATTATCAAGTATTTTAGATTGATAATGAAATAATATATTAAATATTTGTAAATATTTTTTAAAAATATATACTTAGAATATCAATTACTAAATTTCAATAAAAAATCCATTTTGAAAAAAACAAAATTTTCTATTTACTCAAATAATTTATACAATTTTATAATTATCATAAGTTTCTAAATATTTCATTTCTTGTAAATTTCTTGTTGCATAAAACTACATCTACCATTATCATTTATTAACGTTAATCGTATGCCATTAACAGTAAATGGAATGCTCGAATTTGTAACTATTATTAAAAATCTGCGAAGAATCTAATATCTTGAACTCAAATATCAAATGCATTTTACCGAATCCGAACTCGAATTGCCGTTTTAATTCGCAAATCGAATCGAACTGTCGAATTTCCGATTTCTTTTCGGCAATACGGCCGAATTTGGTAACTATGGTTGAAGTTATGAGACTATTTCTGCACTCTCCATGGCTAAATTTGCCAGATAGGATTCTCATACATCATGGCTGAGATCAAGAGTTTTAAGATATGACTCTAGGATTCTCATACATCATGGCTGAGATCAAGAGTTTTAAGATATGACTCTAGCAGCATAATGTGAAACTATTTAAAATTAAGAGCACACACAGAATCTTGAATGAAAAAGAAGATAGCCATTTTAAATCATATTCTGTGACTCTTTGGAAAGTGTTGGGACTCCTGAAATTTTGTTGGGTATTTGACCTCACAATTTGTGCCATAGTTACCAAATTTGAATTCGAATAGAATTCGAATTCGATTCAGAAAAAATTCGACTACAAAAAATACAATACAGAAAAAATTCGGAAATATAGATCTTCCAAAATTAAATTATTTTTAGAATTAAAAAAAAATCTATAATTACAATATATTTTACAAAAATCAGTCAATCAAATCCTAAGTTTTAATATAAGGCTTAAAAATGATAACATTATTAATTAATAACTAAAACAACCTAAATGTCTCTTTGTAGATTTTTCAAAGAGTTGTTTAGAGTGCAGATAGAAGCACACCCAAACTTTAATTCATGGTTTCCATTTCTTTACTATGGGAAAGAAGAGAAGTATGAAATTCAAATAAAAAAAACGGAGATTATATATTTTATAAACAAAAATAGGAAAAAAAATTATTATTCTTTGTTATAAGAAATTATTATTTTTAACTAGTATAAACTTACTATTTTCTACAATATTTTAATATAAAATTTATTGTTTTTTACACTGTAATTTTTTTAATATGCAATTTACTATTTACTATATTTTTTAATATAGAAAATTCTATTTTTAATCTTTAAATATTTAATTTTTTATTAACAAAAATCCTTACCAAATTAGATCGTAACTGTAATTTTTTAATATTGAATATTATGTTTTTAATGTTTTGAGTAATGTAGAAATTTCTATTTAAGTATTAAACTTTTTATTAACAATTTTAGATGGTAACTACATTTTTTTTCCTAAATTGGAAATTTATACTTTTAATGTTTTGAATAATAAAGAAATTTCTATTTAAATATTAAATTTTATATTAAAAATATTTTTTATAAAATTAAATAATATAGAAATTTCTATTTTTAAATATTAAATTTTATATTATTAAAAACACTTTACCAAATTCCATCATAATTGTAATATTATTCTTAACCTACAATTTACACTTTATTATAATTTTTTTTAACATAAAAAAATTATTCCCTAATTCCATCCTAATTGTAATATTTTCAACCTACCATTTACAATTCATTATAATTTTTTTAATATAAAAACAAATTATTTTAAAAAAATACCGTACCGAATTGCAATTTCCGAATTTGCAGCGGAACCGAATCATACTATTGTATCTATGATTTAAAACATAGTTACCAAATTTTAAAATTCGGCAATATATCTCTTACATATATTTAAATATATCATTTTTCCAATGTTTTAAATCATTCAAAGGTATAATTTATAATATTGAAAATGATAAAAAAATGTTTTAAAATTATTTGGATTTGCACATAAAATTATATATTAGACTTTTAGTTTTACATTTAAAATAGCAAGTATGATAATAGGTTTTAAGAATTTTTGTATTGCTACACCATAAATTATATGATAATTAATATAGAGTGAATTTCCAAAATATTCCACATTACAATAAACCATAGTTACCAAATATTCGAAAAAATTCGACTACAAAAAATACAATACAGAAAAAATTCGGAAATATAGATCTTCCAAAATTAAATTATTTTTAGAATTAAAAAAAAAATCTATAATTACAATATATTTTACAAAAATCACTCAATCAAATCCTAAATTTTAATATAAGCCTTAAAAATGATAACATTATTAATTAATAACTAAAACAACCTAAATGTCTCTTTGTAGATTTTTCAAAGAGTTGTTTAGAGTGTAGATAGAAGCACACCCAAACTTTAATTCATGGTTTCCATTTCTTTACTACGGGAAAGAAGAGAAGTATGAAATTCAAATAGAAAAAAAGGAGATTATATATTTTATAAATATTTATAAAAAAACAATTATTATTCTTTGTTATAAGAAATTATTATTTTTAACTAGTATAAACTTACTATTTTCTACAATATTTTAATATAACATTTATTGTTTTTTACACTGTAATTTTTTAAATATGCAGTTTACTATTTACTATTTTTTTAATATAGAAAATTCTATTTTTAATCTTTAAATATTTAATTTTTTATTAAAAAAAATCCTTACCAAATTAGATCGTAACTGTAATTTTTTAATATTGAATATTATGTTTTTAATGTTTTGAGTAATGTAGAAATTTCTATATAAGTATTAAAATTTTTATTAACAATTTTAGATGGTAACTATATTTTTTTTCTTAAATTGGAAATTTATACTTTTAATGTTTTGAATAATAAAGAAATTTCTATTTAAATATTAAATGTTATATTAAAAATATTTTTTATAAAATTAAATAATATAGAAATTTCTATTTTTAAATATTAAATTTTATATTATTAAAAACACTTTACCAAATTCCATCCTAATTGTAATCTTATTCTTAACCTACAATTTACACTTTATTATAATTTTTTTTTAACATAAAAAATTATTCCCTAATTCCATCCTAATTGTAATATTTTCAACCTACCATTTACAATTCATTATAATTTTTTTTAATATAAAAACAAATTATTTAAAAAAATACCGTACCGAATTGCAATTTCCGAATTCGCAGCAGAACCGAATCATACTATTGTATCTATGATTTAAAACATAGTTACCAAATTTTAAAATTCGGCAATATATCTCTTACATATATTTAAATATATCATTTTTCCAATGTTTTAAATCATTCAAAGGTATAATTTATAATATTGAAAATGATAAAAAAATGTTTTAAAATTATTTGGATTTGCACATAAAATTATATATTAGATTTTCAGTTTTACATTTAAAATAGCAAGTATGATAATAGGTTTTAAGAATTTTTGTATTGCTACACCATAAATTATATGATAATTAATATAGAGTGAATTTCCAAAATATTCCACATTACAATAAACCATCTAAATTTTATATTATCAAGTATTTTAGATTGATAATGAAATAATATATTAAATATTTGTAAATATTTTTTAAAAATATATACTTAGAATATCAATTACTAAATTTCAATAAAAAAATCCATTTTGAAAAAAACAAAATTTTCTATTTACTCAAATAATTTATACAATTTTATAATTATCATAAGTTTCTAAATATTTCATTTCTTGTAAATTTCTTGTTGCATAAAACTACATCTACCATTATCATTTATTGACGTTAATCTTATGCCATTAACTGTAAATGGGATGCTCGGAATCTAATATCTTGAACTCAAATATCAAATGCGCCGTTTTAATTCGCAAATCGAATCGAACTGTTGAATTTCCGAATTTTTTTTGACAATACGGCCGAATTTGGTATCTATGGTTTTCTCCTCTTAACATTGGTAAGTATTATGTTATTCATTCTTTGTTTCTGCCTTTCCCATGTTATTGATCACTGCCATATGTCACGTATTATAAGATTCTCTTCAGGATCGACTTAATATTTAAACCAATTTACACTGCCACATGTGTTACCTATTATAGTACTCTCTTCATGTAGGAATTTTAACGTGATAACTTATAAACATAATATACAATTTATTTTGCACGTGAGTGCATGCGTGGGGCGGTAGGCTGTCGTACTCCTCAGTCAGGATCGATTCTTGCCGGTGCGGCGCGCTGTTGTTGCAGTGTTTCATTCAATAATGAGGTATGTGTTCCTATGTGTTTTCATGTTTGTGTTTGACGTATTCTGCTAGCTTCTGTGATATTGAATGATGAAATCTGCTTGCTTTGGCCATATTCGTTTTGGGGATATCGCTTCGGCGATATATGATATATTGTGATTGTTCATCAAGGATTATTGTGATTGTTCAGGGGGACACTGGAAAATAATATACCCTTTATTTTAAAACATGCAACCTCATAATATTTCCCTTTATTTTAAAACATGCAATCTCATAATATCTCTGCTCGCTTTTGCGATATTGTATGATGAAATCTGCTTGCTTTGGCCATATTGGCTTTGGGGATATCGCTTCGGCTATATATGATATATTGTGATTGTTCAGCAAGGATTATTGTGATTGTTCACCGTGCATTCGCTCCCCCACTGGAAAAAAATATACCCTTTATTTTAAAACATGCAACCTCATAATATCTCTGGTTTGGAATCCTATGTATAATAATAAAAACAATGTCAACCCATTTTTAGTATATAAATGATTTATGGTGTGCACTTGGGTGATGCAGTATTTCATTCAATGATGAGGTATGTGTTTCGATGTGTTTTAATGTTTGTGTTTGTATTCTGCTCGCTGCTTCTGTGATATTGTATGATGAAATCTGCTTGCTTTGGCCATATTCACTTTGGGATATAGCTTCGGCTATATATGATATATTGTGATTGTTCAGCAGAGATTATTGTAATTGTTCAGCAAAAATTAGCTCCCCCACTAAAAAATATACCCTTTATTTTAAAACATGCAACCCCATAATATCTCTAGTTTCGAATCCTCTGTATAATAATAAAAACAATGTCAACCCATTTTTAGTATATAAATGATTTATGGTGTGCACTTGGGTCGGTCGTATTGTTGGGAAGGTTTTTTCTTAAAATATATTTTTAGTATAGCTTAATATTATTATATATTAAAATATTTTATTAATAAATTCTATTGTATTTTTTAATTAGGAATAATTTTAAATATTGTATATTAATTTATGTTAAAAATTAAATTAATTAATTATTTTTTATTATTATAATATTAATAATTTAAATATTTTATTATATAAAATTAAAGTATTTTTCATTTTAATATTTTTTTTTATAAAAAACATTTTCAAGCCATTTATTTATGTAACATATTGTTATAAAAACAAGGTTAACCCATTTTTAGTATATAAAATATATTGTTATAAAAACAAGGTTAACCCATTTTTAATATATAAATTATTTATAGTGTGAAATGGGGTCCATCGTATTGTTGGGAAAGTTGGTTTGTTTGTTTGTTTTTTGTTTTTTAAATATATTTTTAGTATATCTGAAAATTATTATATATTAAAATATTTTATTGATAAATTATATTGTATTTTTTTATTATTATGAATAAGTTAAATATGGTATATTAATTTTATATTAAAAACTAAATCAATTTTTTTTTTTTTTAATCTTTCTATTATTATAATATTAATAATTTGAATATTTTATTATATAACATTATTTTTTTAAATATTTTTTTTTGCATATGTATGAGAAATGAAGTTGATATGTATATAAATTTGTTAATTTCTAATTACTTTATTTATTCTTAAAGTTGATATCAAAATTCTATTACACCATGTAGACATGGAGAATAAGTTGAATATTTTTACTACATCAACTACAAATCCTATGACTCATGCTAAGTGAAATATTTTTACTACATTAGGTTATAAGGTTGAGATTGATGATGTTTTATAATGCTTTTAATTAAAACTAACCAATTAAACAAGCATATTCATTTTTATTTTTTATTAGCATTTCTCTTGGATCCATTGTTTTTTATTACAACCGACATTTTATTGCGTTAAGAGGCGCACTCTACAACCCAGTATGACTCCGATGTGTATGTATGTCCATGCTCAAAGTTAAATTTTAGCTAATGTCGGCCAACATAAAAAAAATAGAAATCTAAATAATGTTTATGTTCGTCTCTCCAATAAATAATAAATAATGAAATAGAAAAAATTGATGTTGACCCAAAAAAAATGAAAATAACCATATAGATAAAAAAAAAAAAACTAGAATATCCCCGACGGGGGTGGAGAACCACTGTCACTCTTCGGCGGTTGATGTATGAATCTTGGCATAAGGCAAAGGTGGTGGAGGACAGACATATTACATTCCCATAAGGCAACGGTTAATGCTACTGAGTCCGCTCGTGTGAACTTTCATTCCTCGCCTACGCAAGAAGGATTAAAGGGATCCATGGCATCCATATGCTGGTGGTTATTTAATGTGGGTTACGCCACATTGGGAGTGCTATTGGATTTCAATGGGTTTGGAATTGGTCTGTGGCTCTGATTTCCTGGGTTGTGCAGGTATGGTGGTGCGCTTACATCTGATGTTCCTTCTTCTACGGGTTTTGTAAGATAATAATCATAATCTTGCCATTTTGGGTGAATTCTACCTTTTCTCGGTTTGTTTAGCTGGTTGGTCAGGTGGAGAATTGATTGGTTTTGGGATTTTATCTTTTGGGCCTGGGTAGTTATGTACTTTGGCATTCTAGGTGGTGTTGGGTTAACCCTTTATGTGTTGTGGATGGTGTTGTGGCCAACGATACTTGGTGTCCTGTAGATGTTAATTGCACTCGGTGTGGGTTTCTAACATTGGCCATAATTGAGTTCTCTAGCTTTGGCTTTGCTTGGTTCTCCTGTCTGGGTGCTTTTGGTCGTAGAATTATCATTGAGGAAGTTTGGTGACTCTAGCATCGCTTGGGCTTCTGGGAGTCGGAGTGTTTTGTTTTTCTTGTGGATAGTTCGTTGGTTCACTGTTGGGTTCTCCTGGTGAGAGGTTTTCAGGTAGCTTTGGCTAAGGTCTGTAGCCATTGCGTGGTGAATTAGGGTGCAGGATAATGGAACGGTGGTGTAACTCCGCTTCTCTTGGCAAAGGAGTGGAGTGTTGGGCTAATGGTGGTGGTCGACTGGCTATTAGTGCTTCTTGTTGAATGGGGCATGGTATTGAGGCTGCCTTGGAGGTGGTGGAAGTCAGTCGGGGATCGATGCAGGTCTCTAGTGCTAATAGAGGCTCCCAAGATGAAGTATCTCCCTCGCTCCGTGCGTTCTCTTATGCGATTGGAGCCAGATTTGACCAGTTTTCTTGAATGATTGCCTGTGTCGGTTGGTACCAGGGGTGGCAGAGTGAGAGTTGTTGGTGTTAGCAGGGGTCATCTTATAGCTTCTAAGCATGGTAAAGATAGTGGGGGTGGTGAAGTTGGTGAAAGGAGAAGGCAATTAGCTAGTCCTGCGGGTGGAAAAGGTAGTAGGGCTCTATCGCAGGGTGACCGTGGGGGTAGAAGAAGGGGTGGAAAATCAGGCCGTGTTCGAGGATCGAGTGCTTGCAGGTGGGGTGGTGGGACGCGACACATGGTCTCTAAGGGGCGTGCAGCTTTTGGTCTCCTTAGGAGCTCTCTAATGCATTTGGAGATGCTTTAGTCCATCTTGGCTACTTTGGAATCTCATGAAAAGGTTCGTAAATAAGAACATGAGGTCGTTATGGACAAGTTAGAGCAACTCCAATACTTTTGGTGCCAATTTTGTGAACGAATGGTGGTTTTCCAACGTGGGAAAAATATTTTGACTGAGAACATCGAGAAGTTGGAATCCTGGCTTGCTCACTTTGAACAACATGTCCATTGTCTCTACTGCCCACCTCCTTCTTTAGGGATGGAGCCAGATAATCCTACCTTTATCACTTTAAATGACTAATTATGGTAACTGGTGTCTTGTTAGTTCTTTTTATTTTTTGGCATGTAAGGCCTATATGGCTATGGGTCTCCCAGTTGGCTATTTTGTTTTTTGTTTGTAGTATGGTTATAACATTGGTCAACAAACCTAGTTGGGGTGAGGCAACATGCATTTTGACATCCTTGTACATACCTTTCGATTAATGAAAAATCGTCGACTTACAAAAAAAACTACAATACAATTATCTAACGTGTTTAAATAAAAAAATTACAATAAAATTATCTCATGCTTTTAATAGTTCTTTTATTATATATTTTGAATTTGAATGGATCATAAATTTACCTTCAACAAACTTTTCTACCACATCAAAATTCCAAATTGGGTAAAATTTTAAACATCTTTACTCTTTACTAAAGCCACTACCATTTCTTAAATCAAAGTAAAAAGGTTAATTCAATACAAAGAATCCAAAATATTGCTGTAAAATCTTTTAATATTTCTTTTAATTAATTATTTGTAAAATGAATCTTTAAAAGGAAAACCATATCCTATGGATATATTAAAATCTCTATACACATAAATATTTCCACGTCAAAGTTGTAATATTCAAAAATATTCATTTGATGTAGTTTTATTATAAATTTTGTTATCATGCCATGTAAAAAATCATTAAATCTAATATTAATATTGAAAGATTAATATTCATATTATTTAACTTAATAATTTTTAATTAATACAATGTTAAATTTAATTATATATATATATATATATATATATATATAATTTTTCTTTATATATATATATATATATATATATATATATATATATATATATATATATATATATATATATATATATATATATATATATAAACTCTAGATATATATGAGAGGGAAGAACAAAGACAGAGTGATAGAGGTAGTGAGATAGAGGGTGTGAGAGAAAGGAGGAGAGAGGGAGGGATAGAGAGATGGAGTTGGAAGGAGAGAAAGGGAGGGAAGAAGAAAGACATAGAGAGAGAAAAGTGGAGAGAGAGAGGGAGTGACAAAGAAGAGATGGAGAGAGAATTTTTATGCTTGGGGATGAGATAGAGAAACAAATAAGGGGAGGGAGAGAGAGAGAGAGAGAGAGAGAGAGAGAGAGAGAGGAAGGAAGAGAGCGAGGATGTGAGAGAGAGAAGGAGAGAGGAAGGGAGAAAAAGAGCTTGGAAGGTAAGAAGAAACATAGAGAGAAAGGTGGAGAGAGTGAGAGGGAGTGATAAGGGAGATGGGGAGAGATGGAGACAGGAGAGAAGGAGGGAAGAGAGATAGAAGGGGGGAGAGAGGGAGAGAAGGGGAAGAGAGAGAGAGTGAGGGAGAGGAAGAGGGAGGAAGAGATGGGCATATATGGATAAAGAGTTTGTATGTTTTGGGGTTGATATAGAAAGACAAAAGAGAGACAAAGGGAGATAGAGATATAGATGGAAGGTGAAGAGAGGGAAGAAGAGAGAGATAGAGAGAGGGAGATATAGATAAATATGGAGAGAGAGAGAGAGCATGTGTGTTTTTTTTTGGGGGGGGGGGTGAGATAGAGAGACAAAGAAGGAGAGATGGAGGGAGATATAGATATAGATGGATGGGGGAGAGATAGATAAATATGGAGAGAGAGAGAGAGAGAGAGAGAGAGAGAGAGAGAGAGAGCATGTGTGTTTGGTGGGGGGCTGAGATAGAGAGACAAAGAAGGAGAGATGGAGGGAGATATAGATATAGATGGATTGAGGAGAGAGGGATGAATATTTCTTAGACTAGATTCATTGATTTTAGTGTATATGGTGATTTCTAATCCTATTTGATTACTTTCACTGAAGGAGATAAAATAAATTAGAGGGGAGAGGAGGAATGAAGAGAGAGAGAAGGAGAGGAGTGAGAGAGGGAGAGAAGGGTAAGAGAGAGAGAGGGAGACACAAAGATGGAGGGGGAGAGAGGAAGTGATAGATAAAGAGAGAGGAAGGGAGAAAGTGATAGGGTTGGAGGGAACAAAGAGAGAGAGAGAGAGAGAGAGAGAGAGAGAGAGAGAGAGATGGGGGGAGAGAAATGGATATAGAGTAAGGATGAGAGAGAGGAGGAGAGAGGGAGGGAGAGAGAGGAGAGATGGAGGGACAAAGAGACGGAGTTAGAAGGGGGAGAGAGGGAGAGAAGAAGAAATACATAGAGAGAGAGAAGTGGAGATATAGAGAGGGAGTGACAAGGGAGAGATGGAGAGAGTGTGTATATGTTTGGGGGTGAGATAAAGAGATAAAGAATGAGAGATGGAGGGATATATATATATATATATATATATATATATATATATATATATATATATATATATATATATATATATATATATATATATATATATATATATATCTAGCGATCTGCGGTATAGATCTGGCGCTTCTCCAACTCTCAGTGCGTGGGTGCAGTAAGAGGCCATTCTGGCCGAACAATGTCAGGTTGGAAAACTGAGAACGGGGAAGTTTGAACACGCTCTGCCGTCTCTACCCTTTTTCAGATAACCATATCATTCCTCGGCAAATTCTTGCTAGGCTTTCGGTATAGATCTGCAAATTCTTGCTCGGCTTTCGGTATAGTTTTTTATGATGAAAAGAATCCTAAATTAAATTAATACCTTATCCCACGATTGGGAAGAGATCTTTCTTTAGCTTTCAGTATAGATCTGCGGTATTGAATTGAATCTACGGTATAGATCTGGCGCCTGCTCGCATTTACAGTTTATAGATATGCGGTATAGATCTGGCGCTTCTCGAACTGTGCAGTAAGAGGCCATTACAGTTATATGGCCGAACAATGTCAGATTGAGGGTTATACCAGGTTGATGTTTTTCACGGCTAGGTCTTAGATCTGAGGCTAGATCTAGGCAGCTAAATCTAATTTTCTGTGGCCAGATCTGGATCTAATCTTATCTTCTGTTTTATTTGTCTGCGGCTGGGTTCTACGGGCAAGTAAAATATGGCTCCGAGCTTCGCAAAAATCACTGGTGGCTCATCCGCCTCTGAAGGGCAATCCCCTGCCCATATCGTGAGTGAAGCCCCAGCTCCCACTATCCAAGTAGTCCAGGACTCACTCGATGAAGCTTTGAAGTTCTCCGAAAGTTCCCTAATTTGCCGGTTCAATGGTTTTTGGCCACGGCTGATAGCACTCCACAATTGGATCTCGGAGGTATGGAAGCCTGTCATTTCTGATGAAATTAATATCTACCCCTATGCTAGGGGTTTCTTTATAGTAGATTTTGAAAATCCTGAAAGCAGACAATGTATTCTAGATTCCGGCCCTTGGTTTTGGGAAAAATCAGGCCTATTCATGAAGCCATGGAACCCATCATTCGATCCCTCTACAGCAGTGATAACCTCAGCACCAGTTTGGGTGAGATTGCCAAGCCTACCCTTGCATCTCTGGAATCTCTCCTCGCTAAAAGCCATTGGAAATGCAATTGGGAAATTTTACTGCAGGTGCCCAGAAACAGAGGAATATGCCAGAACCACCTATGCACGCATCTGTGTGGAAATGGATTTCAACGCCGAATTCCCAGCTGAAATAAACCTAACAAGTAAAGACTATGTGTGGAACCAGAAACTTGATTATGAAAGTGTACTCTTCAGATGTCGATCGTGCTTTGAGACGGGGCATCTAGCCAAAAATTGCCCAAAAGCCTCTGAGAAAAATTTTGCTAGAAAAAACCACCATAGATCCACATGGTGGGAAGGAGCACAAAAATAACACTACACTGTCATCAAAGAAGAATATTCTAGAGAAAACTCTGAGTCACAAGAAATCAGGGAAGAAAGAAACAACTCTCAAAAAAAGCAAGGAGAAAGCCCGCCCCAACAAATCAACAATTATGAGGATTCGAATACCGCAGAAAATAAATCTCCATTTAACAGCAAAGCAAATCTCCTAAACCAAACTTCTTCTCCGACTATTTTCAAAAGAACGAACACAATAGATCGCTAAGCTAAGACACCAATGTCCCAAGAACCAGAAGAGATGAAGGAGATGCAAGATAAAGGAAGTTGGAAGACCGTAGAGAAAAAAAAGAAAGCTACAACACCAATCTCACCAAGAAAGACGAGGAGCCACACAAATAAAAATTAAGAAAATTGTAGGTCCGATAGACCAATTTGGTCTCAGTGGACGTTAACCATCATCATCATCATCATCATCATCATATATATATATATATATATATATATATATATATATATATATATATATATATATATATATATATATATGAAGGGGGGAGAGAGGGAAGCGACTTCTCAAAATATATGCATTGATTTTAGTGTAGATGGTTATTTATAATCATATTTAATTTCTTGCACTATATGCATTTATTTCATTGTAGATGGTGTTTTATAATCCTATCTTATTTCCTACATTAGATGCACTAATTTCAATGTAGATGTTGATTTCTAATGATATTTGAATGCTTGCACTAGATGCATTGATTTCAGTGTAAATGCAATATCTAATCCTATTTGATTGCTTGCACTAGATGCATTGATTTTAATGTAGATGTTTACTAATTCTATTTGATTACTTGCACTAGATCCATTGATTTTAGTGTAGATGTTTATTTATAATTATATTTTATTGCTTGCACTAGATGTATTGATTTTAGTGTAGATGTTGATTTTTAATTATATTTGATTGTCTGCACTAGATGCATTTATTTTCGTGTAGATGTTGATTTCTAATCCTATTTGATTTCTTGCATTAAATGCATTGATTTCAGTGTAGATGTTTTTTTTATAATCATATTTGATTTCTTGCATTAGATGCATTGATTTTAGTGTAGATGTTGATTTCTGATTTGATGTAACTAGATGTATGATGGTACATTAATTTTAAAGTGATTGGATTAACAATGCACATTGATTTTAGTGTAAGCACAAAAAATTATTGACAATGCACATTGATTTTTGTGTTATAGTAATTCAACCTATTAATATTGGAGAGCAAGGGAGAAAAGGTAAGATGTTTACTACAATAGCTCGAGTTAAAGATTTGAATGGTTTATGATTTCAACTGCACTTTTCATATAATCAATATGAAAATATGATAAAACTAACACTGGTGACAATAAAAATAGTTGAGATTGATCACAATGAAGACTATTTGTAATTGACTACATTATAATTATTCACATGTTTTTCCATTCAACACTATTACATTGTCACTTTGCATTCAAAAATTTTATTTCGTCATTTTTCATAATTATAGTTATCAACAATATCTGTCATCTCAATAGATTGAGGTAACTCAACAAATTAAAAATTAAAAATACTCTTCAAGATATATTTAGTAATACCTGGAGGGACAATATTAATAATTAATTAGTTGTCAAAAACTGTGACACCTAAAATTAAATGAAATAAATGTGCAATATCAATCCTCCTGCAAGCTATTGACAAGATTGTCGTCTTTCTTCATCACCAACTAATTACTAATAGACAATTACATACACATAGAGAAATATAACACAAAAACTATAACATTCACAAACATTACCATCCAAATCCAAACACATAAACACACAAACCACTCAAAGCATCTAAAAGCGATCACATACAAACCACTCAAAACATCCAAACATGGATGTACAAACCATTCAAGGCAAGAAACATAAACTAAATTAAAGAACATAATTATATGGTCATGTTAGGCAAAGAAACATAATATAAATTTTGAAAGTATGTAGTTTATCTCTAACATATACATAATAATGATAATCTAAAAAATGACATTGATGCCCTCAGCTGGAACGGACCTAGATCCATCTAACTCTAGGTCTATCATGTGCCAAGAGGGATCAAATCCCTCGAGGCGAAAAAATTTCCTCAAATTATACACTCCAAAAAGAAGGTTTTCACCTCAAGGGATTTGATCCCTCTTAGCACATGATAGATCCAAAGTTAGATGGATCTAGGTTGAAATTTATTTTAAGAGGGACAAGTGTCAAATCCATGTTGAGCATAGACGAAATCACACATCGCCCTCAAATTGGGTTGTAGAATGCCTTGACAGAAAAAGGTGTTGATATAAACTTCATTTCATATATATCTATATATATGTTGATGGTGCTAGACCTTCCAACATGTCAAGGGGATCTCCCTGGTAAGAAGTCCCAATTAGACCTCAGACCATTTGGTGTAGGAGTCCCATCAGTGGGTCGCAAGGTAATGCCTTGACCGTGTTTTCACACAGATGCAAGTAAGATAACTCTGTCAGTAGCAAGGGTGTGACCGTTGTAGTGAGTCAAGGAAGGTGCATGAGAGGTTCTAACACAAATGGGGATGGGTTGAGTTTTCCCCTTGACAACCTGTATCAGTACTCAGTGGGGAAGGGAACAAACGAACGAAGATGCATCACAAGATGGAAAGTAGAGCAGTCGACAATCCAAAGTGATGGTTAAAACAAAAACACGTTTGCAATAAGATTCATATAATTGCATATGAATAAGTTCATACAAAAATACGTAAGTTAAACAACATCTATCATTAAGGCAACCGAAACAGTCCAACTACAATAACAACATATGCGTGAAAATGTGTTGGCTCTTATTATATAAAGAAGTGTAAGTTCCAATCGTACAATACATCCATGTAAACCTGCTAGTCCCATCACTGGAACGTTACAACCACATCTGCCTGCTCCTCCAAAGAGATGAACTAGCTCCGTGCAGTGGAGAAGCCAAGGTGCATTACAATACTATCCATGCTCTTTCCAAGATAGTATTATCAGAAGCTTGGATGACAAAAAAGCCTATACAATGAGTTATGAGGGACTATTTATAGCAAAGGGTGGGGTGAACCTTGACATTCCCCTTTGTGACCATTCAACTACCCTCATGACTCTTCACTTACTCTATGACTATTACATCCACTATTGATACTTGACTTACACTTGACATGACTCAACGTTACAATGCACATGTACGCATGTGAACAATGACTTGAACAAGACAAACTAGACATCATTATGAATTAGACAACTATAGAAGTCCAACTACTCGACATCCTCATGCTAATCAACAATAACATATTGATGCCAAGATTGGTAGTCCTTGATAGTGTCCATGTGTTCTACTGTGATATCTGTCTAAAACCTAAACTTTGCCTCCATAGCATCCGGGTACACTGCTCGGGTTCCTCTGTTCAACTCGTCTAAAAGCATGCGCATTATTGTCTTCAATGTGGTTGGACCAACAACATACTTGCACATGATGTTTGCATTGATAAGCAAGTTTGGACTGGTGGTGATGCGCATCAACTCATAGAAGTATGATTCAAGCTCCTGCTGGACTTGCTTCTTTGTCTTCGTCTAGGTGAGAGTCCCAAGTGATGGGATCGCATGTGTGTGAACCACAACATCCATGCTCTTGAATACTCATGCATGGGAAGCCTGTATGCTAGTGATGAGTTGTGGTAGGTCCTCATAGTTCCAGAGCTGACTCCGGATATGTGCTTACAGCTCGATCACATTGGCCCTCGTCATCTTTGGCAAGTGAAGCGAGGCTCCCTTGTACTTCATCGTCCATTCTTGCATGTTATCAACAACAACATGTATGTTCTTAATGATGTGTGCTCTTCTCGCACATCACTGCTGCTATATGTGGAGATGGACGGCTACTTGATGCACGATACCAAACTTGGAGTTCAATGCTCACATAACTGTGTCAATCGAAAATAATTCATCTAGTATTTCCTTCTTCAGTCCAACTTAAGCAGACATTGTCACCAAGTCTCCTCCTGCTTGGTCACCGTAGTTCCTTTGCCATTAGCTCATTCTCAACTATGAGTAAATGAAAACTTGAGCTAGTGGCTTTAGCATGCACTCTAGTTGCATATGCTAAAGTAGCTGGATGCTTGTGCAAATTAGTCATGATCACTTGTTCTTCAACTTGCGCAGAGGATGTTTGGTCCTTCGAAGTCGGTACTCTATGAGACTGCACAACTCTGTGATGAAATCTGTCAAAGGAGATGTTGTGCATGTCGGCTTCTGGCTGATCACCAAGTATCTCAGTGCCTCCTTGGTCATTTGAAACTCGCTCATCATCTGGATGCATTGAAGTGGGTGAATCGATCTCTTTGTGGTGAGGCATGAGGTCAGTGTCCTGTTCCAACTCCTACTACTCCATGTCTACATCCAACTATTCAAGCGCATGTTATATCTCATTAGCAAAGTCTTGCTCCTGTGATGGATCACTCTGTTCACTTGATGCCAACTATTTAGATGAATCAACTACTTGCACGAGCACTGCTTCTTCTGTCTGCACATGATGCGCCCCATGCTATATTTGCTGCTACTGCGCTTCCCTCTCTTGTTGGCGTAGATCTTGTTCTTTCTAGAGTTGCTCCCTTAGCTCATGCAACTCTTATGCTTCTTCCATTCTCTTCTTATCCCTATACCATCATGCAATTCTCTTGTAACGCTGTTGTCTCTTTGCCTAAATAGCCATAACTTCTTGTTCTACAAGTGGATCCGCTCGAAACTTGAATCTTTTCTCTCTTCCATGTGATCGAAAATATTCCTCTTCCCTTTGTTGCGCACAAGTATGCTCGGATCTGCTACCTCTGTTGTTGCTGCTACTCTCTGTGATGGTGCTTCATGCTGCTTTTCTAACCACTCTACGGCGAAGCCGACATGTTCATTGGGTTTGGAGGAACTATATAAATACCTCCATGAGTCTTCCTTGACCCAATGAAATGCCCCATGGATCTAGTTGAACTGAACTCTCGTGCAATCATCCTTCAAAATACAATGTGGGGCATATGGGTTGAAGCTTCAGAGGTCAAACGGGTACTTCTTCATCTATTCTGGTTCAACATCTACTTGTTTGATACTCTAGATCCCATATAACCCAATCCACAATGGAAGAGTGGGCCAAGGTGCCTTCTTCTTCTTCTACAATCTAACTGTCAATCTTGCCTATTAGAAAATTATATATTACGGAGCAATGGAACACATCAAATATTGTAGAAATATAAACACAGAAAACACACAAAACAAGAGAGACACAGATATATGTGGTTCAACCAGTTTGGGCTACGTCCACCCCGAACAGCCAGTCCTTCCTTTCTATTATCCAACAAAAATGAAGAGACACAACCTACAACAAATTCGTTGTAATATCCTCTGTTTTCTCTCACAGTCTCACCTCTCTGTTTCTCGCTCACATAATACACATCTATATCTCAGCCTCCAATACAATACCCTCATACAAAGAGAGGGGTTGCCTTCTAGGGCAAAAACCCCTAAACTAAACATAAGTTCTACCGTCAGATCATCTGCCTAATGAACGACCCAGATTGACTAGAAATTACTATACTTTTACAAGGCAATTTTACATTTGTTTTTAGCTTCGGGGGCGCTGCAGGGGTGTACAAACTTCCTGGGGTATACATCCGGCTGAAACAAAGACCTTTGAACAATCATGCTCCACACACAACAATCTCCCACTTGGAGAATGATTGTAGCAACTCCACTGCTGCTTCATTTGCTGGACAATGACTCCTCTTTGGACCTGGCTGTTTTTCATCTTCATCGTCATCCTTGAAGACCAATTGAAACTGAGCATGTTCTCAGTTTCTCCCTGGTTACAACTTTTGTTAGCATATCTGCAGGATTCTTGCTAGTGTGTATCTTTTCCAGTTTCAACTCTCCATCTTCCAACACTGATCGTATGAAATGGTACTTGAGCTGTATGTGTTTAGTCTTGGAATGAAATGCTGAGTTCTTTGCAAGATGAATGGCACTTTGACTATCACTGTATAACATGCCCATATCATGCTCCTTACCCAATTCACCCATAAACCTTCGTAACCAAATCATTTCTTTACTAGCCTCTGTAGCAGCAACATACTTTGCTTCCGTTGTTGAAAGCGCAAAAACACTTTGGATTTTTGAAACCCAACTGACAACTGTTCCTCTAACAGTAAATACATATCCTGTAGTGCTCCTCCTGTTATCTCTGTCACCTGCCATATCTGTATCAACATATCCTTGTAGGGAGATGTTTGAACCACCAAAGAATAATGCTTTATTTGTGTTACCTTTCAAATATCTGAGAATCCATTTCATTTCCATCCAATGTTCCTTTCTTGGATTGTTCATGTACCTGCTTACAACTCCCACTACATGTACAATATCAGGCCTTGTGCAGACCATTGCATACATTAAGCTTCCAACTGCTGATGCATATGGAACTTTAGACATATAATCCATGTCTTCTTGGGTCTTTGGGCACATTTCCTTGCTAAGTTTGAAATGGCTAGCAAAAGGTGTACTAACTGGTTTTGCATTGTGCATGTTAAATATTTTCAACACCTTTTGTATGTACTCATTCTGAGACAATGTTAATTTACGATTTTTCCTGTCTCTAGTTATTCTCATACCAAGGATTTGTTTTGCAGCTCCCAAATCCTTCATTGCAAATGAATTTGCCAATTTTCTTTTGAGCACATTTATTTCCTGCATGTTAGATCCTGCAACAAGCATGTCATCTACATAAAATAACAATATAATATAGCTGCCATCATTTTGCTTTTTCAAATAAACACAATGATCAGAGTGACATCTAGTATAACCTTGTTCAAACATAAACTTGTCAAATTTTAGATACCACTGCCTTGGAGCCTATTTTAAGCCATACAAGCTCTTCTTCAACCTGCACACTGGTTTCTCCTTCCCTTTCACCTCATATCCTTGTGGTTGTTGCATATATATCTCTTCCTCCTAATCCCCATGGAGAAAGGTTGTCTTTACATCTAACTGCTCAAGATGCAAATCTTCAGCTGCTACAAGACTTAAAATGGTTCTGATTGAAGTCATTTTAACAACAGGAGAAAATATTTCATTAAAATCAATACCTTTCTTCTGTGCAAACCCCTTCACCACAAGTCTAGCTTTATACCTCTATTTTCCTCCATCTTCTTCCTTTAGCTTGTAAACCCATTTATTCTTCAATGTAGTTTTTCCTACAGGCATCCTGACTAAATCCCAAGTCTGGTTATGCATTAAGGAGTCCATCTCTTCTTCCATGGCTACCTCCCACTTCTTCCTGCTTTCAACCTGCATTGCTTCTTCATAACATTCGGGTTCACCAGAATCAGTCAACAATAAATAATATAATGAAGGAGAGTATCGTTCAGGGGGTCTACTTATCCTGGTAGATCTTCTAATACCACTTTCAGGTGTTTGGGTGCCTGTTGCTGTTGTGGTGGTTGCTGTTGTTGATTATTATTATTTTCAGGCACCTTTACATTTTCAGTGATTTCATCAAGAACTGCGTATTCCTTGTTTTCTTTTTCCTGTTTCTTTTCTTGCAACTGATTCTTATACAAGACCTTTTCATTGAATATTACATCTCTGCTCCTAATGATTTTGTGATTTTCGTAATCATATAAGCGATAACCAAAATCATTAACACCATATCCAATAAAGGTACATTTCTTTGACTTTTTCTCAAGCTTTGTTCTATTTTCTTTATCAATATGGACAAAGGCCTCACAACCAAAAGGCTTTAAAAAAGAGTAGTTTACCTTTTTACCTGTCCATGCTTCCTCCAGAACAACACCATCCAAGGAGCTTGAAGGCCCTCTGTTTATTAGATAAACAACAGTATCTACAGCAGCTACCCAAAACTGTAAAGGCAATCCTGCATGCAATCGCATGCACCTTGCACGCTCCATGATTGTTTTGTTCATCCTTTCTAACACACCATTTTCTTGTGGTGTTCTTGTAACTGTCTTCTCTCTGCAAATTCCATGTTCTAAACAGTACCTATCAAACTCTTTGCTGCAATATTCACCTCCATTGTCTGATCTAAGACACTTCAATTTCTTTCCTGTCTCAATCTCAACCAAATCTTTCCATTTCTTGAAAGTATCAAATACATTAGATTTAATCTTAATACAATAAATCCAAGTTTTTCTAGTTGCATCATCAATAAAAGTAACATAATAACGAGAGCCACCGAGAGATGATACTTGAGCAGGTCCCCATACATCTGTATGCACAAGCTCTAATTTTTCATTCTTCTTTTCTTTCCCAACTCTGAGAAATCTGACTCTCTTCTGTTTTCCATAAATGCAATTCTCACAGAAGTCCAAATCAAGATTCTTCAAACCCGACAACAAATTCCTTGAGTGAAGAATCTTCATCCCCTTTTCACTCATGTGTCCGAGCCTATGATTCCATAATGCTGCATCTGCTCCTTTGGAAGTTAAAGCATTAACAGAGTTAGAAATCCCATTGCATAAATACAATGTACCAACCTTTTCGCCTTTTGCTATTACCAGGGCTCCTTTGGTGACCTTCCAAGCTTTATCTGTGAAAGTTGTCACACAACCTTCACCACCTAACTGCCATGTTGAAATCAGATTTTTCTTTAGATCTGGAACATGCCTTACCTCCTTTAATAGCCATTGGTTTCCATTCTGCTGTTCCACAAGAACCTTACCCATTCTAACGATTTTACAAGGTTTATCATCACCCAGACGAACTTGTCCAAAATCTCCTTGAACATAGTCATGAAAGTATTTCTTATCAGGTGTGGCATGGAATGAAGCCCCTGAATCTACCACCCAGGAATCAGTAATATTTTCGAAAGAAAGAATCAAATCATCTTGTAACACCTCACCTGTCACATTTGCTTCATGATTGTTTTCTTGTTGTGCATCCCCTTCTTTTCCCTTCCGAGATCTACAGTATTTCTTTAGGTTTCCTTTCTTTCCACATTTCCAGCACACTATCCTCGATCTGGACTTGGATCTGCCTTTCCTTGATTTACTGCGATATCCTTAGCTCTTTCCTCTTTCCATTTTTCTTCCTCTAGACTCTGCACTCAAAGCATTTCCCGATGTCTCACCAGAGCTTTTCCGTCGCATTTCCTCGCTAAGGATAGCACCAACAACATCATCAAACTTTAAAGTACTAGATCCAAAAACGGAGTTACTAATGGCCATTACCAAACCATTCCAACTTTCTGGTAATGAGCACAAGAATAACAGAGCTCTAAATTCATCATCAAAGTTTACCCCTACAGAACTTAACTGACTTGTAACTGTATTAAAATCATTTAAATGGTTTGCAACAGATCCACCTTCCGACATATTCATATTAGATAACCGTTTCATAAGAAATACCTTGTTTGAGGCCGAGGGTTTTTCATATAGTTTCGACAACGTCTGCATCAAACCCTCTGTCATGGTTTCCTTCGAAATGTTGAAGGTGACTGACGCAACAAGGCACAACCATATTGTTCCGAGTGCCTTTCTATCGAGAAGGTTCCATTCTTCGTCTTTCATACCCGTCGGCATCTTTGTTTTTCCGCTCAATGGTAGGTATAGATGTTTCTGATACAGATAATCTTCCATCTGCATCTTCCACATCGAGAAGTTTTGGCCGTTAAATTTCTCGACCCTAAACTTACCATCTTCCGCCATTGCTCCCACTCGAACCAGGAACCCTTCTTTCCTACGAGTTTATCAGCCAAATAGACCTTCGACTCTGATACCAGTTGTTAGAAAATTATATATTACGGAGCGATGGAACACATAAAATATTGTAGAAATATAAACACAGAAAATGCACAAAACAAGAGAGACACAGATATACGTGGTTCACCCAGTTTGGGCTACGTCCACCCCGAATAGCCAGTCCTTCCTTTCTATTATCCAACAAAAATGAAGAAACACAACCTACAGCAAATCCGATGTAATATCCTCTGTTTTCTCTCACAGTATCACCTCTCTGTTTCTCGCTCACAGAATACACATCTATATCTCAGCCTCCAATACAATACCCTCATACAAAGAGAGGGATTTCCTTCTGTTAACACCCAGGTTGTTCCCTATGAATCCCAAGGGAATACGGCCGGGGTAACCACTAACCAATCTTTGGATTACAATTTCTAGCCTAACTGTAATCAGAGAGGGCTCTCTCTTTATGATTTGTCTCTGTTATGACAGTGTTTTAGGCTAGCTATTATGCTCAGGTTTTTGTTTATGTTTTGGTTGAAGGGTGTCTTTCAATGCCTAAGATGTAATGTTTAGACAGTTGTATTTCATTGGGCAATGGAGTCTAGAGCTGTAAAATGTTTGAAATGCTTCAGTGGGAATGTTCGGACTGCAGGGCCTATTGGGTATCTCAACAAACAAAATTTAAAGTTTAAGTGATGATGTATGATGATGCATGTTTAGCCAATGAAAAGCAATTAAGAATTCTCCATTAAACTAATGCTGTGAAAGTGAAATATATTGTTCAGGAGCAAACTTGAATTCCTGAAACAAGGGTCATTGTGAAATATATATTCTGAAAGTGTATCAATTAAGAATTACACTTATCAAGATTATAACTGAGGAAAAACATTCATTAACAACATAGATTGAGCTCAGGGTATTCCATGAATAAATCCTGAAGGCTATTCTTTCTCTTTGCTGCTAAATACTTAGAACTTAGAAACATTTATGGGTTGTAAAAGATTGAAACACAAAACGAAGAGAGTTACAGAAAACTTATTGTATATGAGATGCACAGGGTTCCTGCCAACTTCAACAAACACCGTGAACGCATTCAAACAACTCAGAACTTCAGAAATTCCATTACTTCTGTTATTAAACTTTGTGAAGATTACAGCATAGGAACTTCTTCAAAAGAAATCAACAACAACCCCTGCAAGCTTATGCGAGGGGCAAATATATACAAACTGTAATACAAAATATCTAAGGCGTTGAGTCATCTGAGAAATAAATATTTCACCAACTTTGTACAGAACAACAGATAGAAAGTTATTGTTGCCTTTAATACAACATCAATGCTCATTTCTATCAGTCAGAAGATATTTTGGCCTTTGGAGGCCACTGAGTCGGTTGGAAAGATCTGCTTTAAATGCTGGAAAATGCGCTTTCGTGGATGCTCAGCTGTAACTTTTCGGCCCTGTCACCTGTAGCTGTCCCTCTTGACCTGCTGACCGAAAGTTCTGCTGAGTTGGCTCAGCTTTCACCTTTTATGCATGTTGATTTTATTAACTTTTCCTGTGCATGCCACCTTGTATTTTCGACAAGAAAAATTTAGTGAATGGCTTCCTGATCTATAAGATCATCTGTATTGCCTTAGTCCACCATTCCTGAGTGGGCAGTTGATGCCTAAGAATTGCATCCATAGTCTCATCTGCCTCTGTGTACTTATAAAAGTTAGGAGGCACTTCAAACAGGTGATTAATTTCATTCATTATAAAGAATAAATTCTCTACTCTGTTGTAGAGACTTTGCCCTGTAGCTGGCTTTGTTTCCTCTGAGGTGCTGGGCCTTTCAGTGATCTGACTTGTGGCAAATGTATTGACCCTCTTGGCATACTGCTCATGGGTAAGCAGTTTTCCTGCACTGTTCCGTAAGCCAGGGAGACCTCTGTTTTGTAATACCACAAATTTGTCCATAAATCTGTTCAGCTCGGTCTGCATGTCTTGGGTCCTTCTATCTAATGTCTGCACTAAGCTTCTCAGTGTAAGGACCCTCTTTATCAACAAAATAGTCTCAGTCCTGTTAGAAATTCCCATAGTTGCTAACTGAGCACTTGTTCTATTGTTGAGCACATTGATCATCCTGGTGGCAATTTCAGGCATATTGCCTAGAGATGCCCTTGATCTCTGAATCTCCTTCTGTGCTTTTGCAATGAGCTCCAACTGCTCATGGATTGTGTCAATATACTGCCATTGGTCAGTAATAGACTGGCCAATATTGGCCCATAGCACTGTCTTGATCTCGGCCACCACTTTATCCAGTTGGAGCTCCTTTATCCTGTCTTTGAGGGCTTTTATTTCCCTGCCCTTTTCTGCCACGGTCTGCTTGGATTTGTCATATCTTTCATTTACCTTGGCTAATTTCTCCCTGGCCTCATTTAGTTCTGTCATTTGTGCTTCCAAGGCCTGAATCTCATTTCTCAGCTTTTGCATGTCCAGGCTTGGGGCCTGCTCTGTTGTTGCTAGTGGTGCTGAGGTGGATGGTGTTGCCTGTTCTGTTTGTTGAGGAGGAGGAACAGTAGTTGGAGCAGTTTCCTCAAGGTTTATTATTTCAGGAGGAGGCTGGGAGGTCTGACCTTCTTCTTTTTGCTTCAAAGCTGCTTGTAATGCTGCCTGTGAAGCCTCTGATTCTCCCAGCTTTTCTTGAGTCTGGATTAGCTGCTTATATAGTGATACCAACAAAGCTGTGGCATCTTGATCATGCCTCTGCTGGGAAACTTCATCTGTTTGAGGGTGAATAGTGGCTGGAATTTTTATCTTTCTCTTCAAAGCTGCCATGTCTGCATCCCTCAACTTCAATATTTCTTGTATGCCCTTGATATCCTTGGGATCATGCCCAATCTCTATAATTATATCTTCTAAGGACCTTATTCTGTTGTCCTTTGCTTGAGATGATGCTCTCTCCAACTCAAGTTGGGCAGCTGTATTATTAAGGGTATTTTCTAGCCTATAATTGTCCAATGTTTTGTCTGCCAAGGAGGCATACACCATCTCACCCGTTTGCTTATGTAATTCAATTTTTTCCATTGGGTGGATGTCCTTGGCAAGGACCTCAAGCTTGGTCCTTATATAATCTGCAGGGGACTGGGGCTATGCTACAGCTGGCAAGAAATGACTCATGATCATTTTGCCTTCAATAGCATCATACGCAGACATCAGTCTTTGCTGGTTAGTGGGAGCCATTTTCAACAAATGATTGTATAGTTGTATCTTTATTGGCTCATTCCTCCTCTTTATGTCTATGAACTGCTGTTTGATTCCTCCTTCAGCTTCTCTTTGGTGGCTTGAGGAGCTGACTTCTCCTCCTATTGTTATGTCTTGTCCCTGCTGGAAGGAGCTAGTAGATGCTTCTCTACTAGGTGGGCCCATGCCCAGAGACTGTCCTATTGGCATTTCCTCCTCAGAGAAAGGATTCAATCTCTGTCTTTTCTCACCATGACTTATTGATGTGGTTAAGGGAGTCTCTCTGTCCCTTTTCCTGCTTATATCCTCCTTTTGTGGAGTTTGGAGGATTGATGCTTCAGCTGATGTTTCTTGCCTAGGAGGCACCGTGTTTTGTGCCTGCTGTTCAGTGAAAATTGGGGCCTCAATTGCCCCTTCTTGCTGTGGGGGCTGCTCTTTGTCATGCTGCCCTTCTTCTTGATGTAATTCCTGTTGTTGCTGTTGTTCTACCGGCTGCTGTTGTTGCTGCACCTTCTCATGAGGTGGTTGTTCGGTCTCCATTTCCTTTTCCTGGCCTTTGCTAGATATATTTTCAGTGGCTTTGGCTGCTTGCTGATTTGCAGTCGAGGAAGATGCAACTGCTCCCACTTGTGTGCTTAGAAGGGAAAACACCTGTGAACAAAGTTCAAGGTCAGACATCTTCTTTAGATTCCTCACCGCTCTTTGATTCAGCTCTTCTTGTGTAACAGGCTCTTCTAAGGTTCCTCTCCTCCATTTTACTTGGTTTGCATATTTTTCAATGTGAGGAATCTTTACATGATCATAGCCAGACAGCTTATATTTGAGCCTTCTCAAAGCTATGAAGTGATTGGGGTCATAAGGTTTCCAAAGGAAACTGGTTTGAAGGCCAAGGGACTCAAGCATCCTGTCTGCTTCTTTCCAACCTTCCTCCCTTTTGTTATAGACAAAGTGGCCAAGTTGGTTCCTGACCTTCAACTGTGCTTTCTTGCCTTTGCCTGAAAAGTGAAGCACATCAACATTGCCAAACTGCCTGAAATATTCTAGGGCAAACAACCTCATAGGCACAAATCTGGGCAGTCTGTAGGGAGGCAATTCACACCCATATATCCTGATGACGGTGTGGTTCTGGTAAAAGTACCAGTCCCCAATGCTGTATGATTTGGATAACTGAAGGATCCTTTGCATGTCATCAGTGAGCCTTGGAGGAGGTGAGCTCATCAACATAGACATAGCTGGGTGGATGAAGAGATCTATGAACTCACAATAAGTATAAGGAGACTCGGATCTACAGTGGAAAGCAGAGGACCAATAGACCACTAATCTTGGATTGCCTTGGGCATCCACTCTTTTGATTGGAAAAGAGAACTTCTGATGTTGATGATATAAGATTAAGTGGTAAATGTAAGAGGTGTATCTGAACACTCTTTCTCTTGCAAGGTTCATTAATTGCTCATGTATTTTGTCTGCTATATAGGTGGCATAGTCATAGCAGATAGGAGACTTGCCAGGGGCAAACATGAGCATCATTACCAGCACAGTTTGATCAAAAAACTCAATTGAATTGTAGCCCAAAATGGGACTAATCATGTCTGCAAGATCTCTGCCAAATTGGTTGAGGTATACTTGATTGATAGGAGGATACTTCACAGAGCCAGAGTCAATGTACAGCTGATTTAATTTGGCGACCTGAGCATCTGTCAATCTGGCTCCTTGATTTATCAGGTCTACAAGTGATAGAGGGACTAGTTTCTTCTCAGTCCTGAAGCAGAGCATATCTTTGATAGCTTCTGGGGTGATATAGAACACAGCTGCGCCTGAAGGGTCAAGAACTGCCCTCTAAGTAGGGTCATAGTTTTCAGCACATAGGTGGATCAAATCAGGGAACTGATTGACCTGAGGAAGCTTGAATATAGGGAGAAAAGAGTCCCATATGCCCAGCACATCTGTTCCAGTGTCATGTTTGGCCTTCAATTCATTGAGCAGGTGGATGTGGAACTTGGTTCTCATTAGCATTTCCTCTGAGATTTGATATTCCATGTCTACCAGAGGTTGCCACTCCAATTCTCTCTGAGGGGCATTCAATGGAGCAATGTTCAACGCTATAGGAGCTACTGGTGGATCCATGGTTTCTCCTAGGATTATAGATGGAGTTGCTATGCAGAGCAACACAAAGGAGTTTTCTTTGACGGAGAAATGTGAATTATTCAGGGATAAAGGATAAATGATCAGCTGCAGCAATTGAAATACTGCTTTAAGGTGTAGATAAGACTAATGTCTGGTCTTAATCTCTCTCTTATAGCAAGTAGGTATAATTTGAGTAACTGGTTCGCGATTGCGCGAACAGAGTGCAGTCTTTTGGTGAAATTTAGGCAAACAAGGCTCAGCTGATGATTTTCAACATTACAGTTGCAAACGGGGACTAGGCACAGGGATTTTGCCGGCAATTTGCAAGTTTCTTTGTCTCTTAAGCTTTTTTGAGGGAATTTACAGACAAATCAGGTGTATGAAGGATTTACGAGGATAAATACCTGGTATATAGCGAGCAACGGTCACGAATGCAGGTAGAAATGACGCGCCGAAGGTCTCCAGGTCGAATTTAGCAAGGTGGTGAACGTTTGAACGTAAAAACCATGCAGAGAAAGCAACAGCGTTTTGGCAAAAAGTATGAAAAACGCGAAAATTCGGCCAAAATATGGATTTTTTGGGACATTGGCACCCTTTTTTGGATGACGTCAGCATGACGTCATCGGGTGGGGTCAAGGCCGGATGACGTCAGCATGACATCATCAGGTGATGTGGCAAGCTGTGATTGGTCCACGGGGATAATGAGGTGGCAGGCATATTAGCACAGGGGCGGACTAGGGCGCTGACGCGACGACGGGGTGGCACTGACGTGGGTCTGACGTGGTGATGACATTGGCCGGGCGGATCGACCGAAACCGGAAGTGGTTAGCGGTTTCTCATCGCACCGTTTTTGATACGGAAGCGGAATTGTCAGGCGTACCTCCGATAAGCTGTGGGGGTGATGCGTGGCAGAGGCTTGACGTCACCCTCTGATAGATATCGGAAGGTATCTGTCGGACGTCGGGGCCGGTTCGATATGGATGAGGGCCGTCGGATCAACAGGGTCCGATCCGACGGTTGACGGATCAGTGAGGTGATCGGACAATACGGAAGGGGGCGGGATTAAATTAATATTTCTTTTCGGCATTTGTGTTGGCGGAAACCTTTGGGATGTGGCGGATTGTAATGGTTTTTCAATGCATTTTCAAATAAAAATGATATGGCGCCGATACTTTGGATAAGTGAAAAAAAGTGGGTTTTTTGGTGTGCTTTTTGCAAATGCAGTGGGTTATAGGTAAAAAGGGTTATTCATAAGGTTTTCTTAGCAAATAGAGGGTTTAATGGGTCAAATGGATTCAGAAGGGAGAAGGGGGGTAAGGCTTAGGTTTCTCAAGCTGACCAGATGTCAATTTGATACCTGACAGAGAACATATGGCTATAATGCCAAGGGGAGGGATATTTATAGAACGCTTGGGGGTTTATACACCATGGTGTTATAATAGTAGGGAAAGGGTAACATAGGGGAATTATATAATAGAAGTTAGAAATTAATGTGGATGAAAGAGTGGATGAGGGGTAATAACACTAAGTTCGTTTGAAAATCACTTAGCTTAGGGAGTAGATCAAAATGAAAAGAATTTTAGACAAGAAATGTGGCTTTTAAAGGACTAAGAACCACCATAAAACCACCAATTCTTCCATGAATCTCAACTGATGAGGGGATGTTAGTAATGAATGGAAAAGGGGAAAATTGGGAAGTTAGACATGCTTCTTTGTTTTTCTGCAACCTGATGGAGAAGAAGACCTTCTCACTCCATTGATTTTGCTTTGTGAAATAGGTTAGCACACCTTCAATTATAAGGAATGACAATTCTGCAACCCCATCTGCCTACCCATCTATTTGCCTAGCATTTTTTGTTTCTTCTTGGAGGGTGCACTTAGACTTGCAGACCCTTATTTGCCTTTTTCTTTTCTCTGGCTTTTCCTTTTGATTTTCTATCTAATGCTACCCTTATTGCTTCCAAGGTCCTAGATTAAGCAGTTGGGAGCCTTACTTCTCTACCTAAGCTACTTGTCTGCCAAGATTAAACAGTTTGGACAGACTTCTTTCTCTATTCTACAACTGAAAATTTAAAACATGGCATGATCCAGATTAGGCTGTTGGACCATCCATCAAAATTGAATCACCATAAAGCTTATACACACACAGTGTCTTCTCTTGGAAATATGGGATCTTTGCATCATCAAAGTAGAGCATATTTGGAGCTTTCTTTGCCAATCATGAAATATGAAACTTATTGGTATAGGTAGCCAACAGTGGCTCCACATGGGGATGGTTTTTCCATTTGAAAGACCAAGAACAGCAGGTCAGAATGCCTTGGCCCTTGACTGTTTTTACCAAACTTGAAGTATGCTGCTTTGAAATGCCAAAATTGTGTTCTTCCCACCTTGGTGGATCTCTAAACCTATTTGCCTTTTGCTGATAGTTAATAAAACTTGAGAGGCTTCATTTTTACATTTTAACCGAAAGTAATATATACACCTGAATATGTACAAGGGAAACTCAGGCTGGACTTATGGGTAGTGGTCAAAATAGTGCTTCAGCATCCTGCCATTCACAGGACCTTCATCCAAATCAGTTTCATTAAGACTTTTAAAGAAATAGGTATTGTTTGCTTGTACTGCTTGAACAGCAAATGGTCCTCTCCAAAGGGAATCAAATTTTCCATGTTTTCCCTTATCCTCTCTTCTTGAGTCCCACTTGAGGACTTTGTCTCCAATATTAAAGTCTTCTGCCTTAGTTCTTCTGTTAAAAGCTTTCTTTAGATTTTCTTGTAAAACTTGAACTCTGCTATACACTTGATCTCTAGTTTGCTGCAAACATATTATTTGATTTATCCTTCTCTGCATATCATTTGGTTCAGCTTGACTTTCTTGAAGAAGTTTTAGGACAGGAATCCCTAGTGATGAAGGGAATTTAGCTTCTAATCCATAGACTAACTCATATGGGCTGACCCCAATTGATCTCTTGGTTGTTAGTCTATCTGCCCATAAGGCATTCACCAGCTTCTTATGCCAATTCTTTTTGTTCTCTTCTAGCACTTTCTTTATGATGTTTACCAGGCTTTTATTTGATGATTCAGCAAGGCCATTTCCTTGGGGATAGTATGCAGTAGAATGGCCCAAAGTAATGTGAAATTTGTGGCAGAAATTCACCATCTTCTTAGATCTGAAAGCAGCAGCATTGTCTGTTATTATTTTGTCAGGGCAGCCAAATCTAGCCAATATGTTATTCTCCAAAAACTGAATGATTATTGAATCATTTTCCTGTCTGCATGGAACAACTTCAATCCACTTAGTGAAGTAGTCTGTAGCTGTTAGAATCCATCTGTGTTGGCCTGAAGATGAAGGGTGAATTTCCCCAATGAAATCCAAGCCCCATTGTTGAAAAGGTCTCTCTGTTGCAATAGGCCTCAAGGGAAGTGGCAGTAACTGTCTCTTTCCCTCAAACACTTGACATTTATGACATGAGGTAGTAAACTTTTTAACATCAGAGAACAGGGTAGGCCAATAGTAACCAGCCCTCAGTATTTTATCCACAGTGGACTTCCAATACAAGTGTCCACCACAGTCACCTGCATGAAATTCTTTCATGATATTGTTAGTCTCATCCTCAATTAAGCAGTTTAGCAATATCCCTTCATGGTTTTTCCAAAGTAAATTTCCTTCCATGACACAAAATCTTGAAGCTTTCATTTTTAGGAACCTACACTTAGTTCTGGACAATCCTGGTGGAGCACACAGGTTTTGCAATACATAACATATATCAGAGTACCAAGGGGATTGTTCAAAGGCTACATTGATCTTTGGAGTCGCCAGCTCCGGTTCACTGTCCAGCTGGTTGATGTCTAAGGCTTGGAAGTTTGCTTCTGTCATTAGTTTGGCCAAACCTTGCCCTTTTATTAGTTTTGTAGGCTTTATCTCAATATCAAATTCCAAAATGTTGGCAATCCACTTTCCTCTTCTGCCCTCTAAATTTTCTTGGGTGAGAATGTCTTTAACAATGGGACTTGGTACATAAGCTATAACATGTGAATAGAGGATGTAAATCCTAAAGTCTTTGATAGCCTTGACCAAAGCATAAGCTTGTTTCTCCATGATTTGGTATTTTAGAGGAGCATCTCTAAGAGCTCTACTAAAGAAAGCAATGGGTTTCTCATTTCCTTGGTCATCTTTTTGTAACAAGACAGCAGCAATTGTGTGTTGGGAAGCAAAAGAGAATATGATAAATTCCCTATCAAATTGAGGATTGGTTAGGACTGGGGTTTGGGTAAGGGCCAATTTTATTCCTTCAAAGGCTTGATTGGCTTCAACTGTCCATTTCACTTTTGAATCCTTCTTTAGCATATTATTCAGTAATCTGATCAGTTCGGCTAGGTTTGGGATAAACCTTCTCAAGAAATTGATTTTTCCCAAAAATCCTTGCAATTCTTTGATATTTCTTGGGTGGGGCATTTGTAAGATAGCTTGTATCCTGTCTGGATCAATCCTAATGCCATCTTTAGAAATGATGTGGCCCAATAGTTTACCTTCCTCTAAACCAAACAGGGATTTCTTGGGATTCAATGAAATTCCATATTTCCTGCATGTTAAGAAGATCTGCCTCAAGTGTTTCAAATGTTCTTGGTCAGATTTTGAGAAGGGTGTGAGGTCATCCAAATAAATGACAAGGAAGTCATGAATCTCTTTGGAAAAAGCAATATCCATTGCCCTTTGAAACGTTGCCCCTGCATTTTTCAATCCAAAAGGCATTTTTACATATTTGAAAGTTCCCCAGGGGGTTGTAAATGCAGTTTTGTCCTGATCATCAGGGTGTACTAGGATCTGATTAAAACCTGAGAATCCATCAAGTAATGAGATCCTTGAGGCACCTACCACTCGTTGAAGAATGTGGTCCATCTTGGGCAAGGGGTAATTGTCCTTGAGGGACACTTGATTCAAGTTTCTAAGATCAACACAAAGCCTTATTTCACCAGTTTTCTTTCTTGTGGGGACCAAATTTGAAATCCAATCAGAAAACCTGATTGGTGCTATGATGCCTGCTTTAAACATTTTTTGCAATTCCTTTTCAATTGAAGGGAGAAGCATGGGGTTGATCCTTCTCAATTTCTGTTTGAATGGCTTTTGATTAGGCTTGAGAGGGATAGTATGCTGGATAACGGAGGTGTCATAGGATTTTAAATCCTCATAACCCCATGCAAAGACATCCTGAAACTCTTTGAAAAGGTCAATGTATTTGGGTTTTTGGTCAGGAGGCAGAGATGCAGATAGCTTTATTATCTTGGGCTTATCAATAGTGCCAATGTTGCATTCTTCAATGGCTGTATTTAGGGGCTGCATTTTTGGTTTTCTAGGGATGTCATTTGAGTCAAAGATGTCTTCTAATGGAGTTAGTCCTGTTGGGAGAAAATTGTCTTTTAGCTCTATGATTTCAGCCTCTACCACAGCTATTTCCTCATGATTGGTTTGCTGAATTTGTAGTATGTTCTCTTTGTTGAAAATAGTTGGATTTAGCATTTGTTTTGCTGTTTTGGGTGATATTGGGTGGTTAGTCTGTTCACACTGTATTTGTGATTGACTTGCTCTTTCAGGTATTTGTGATTGACTTGCTCTTTCAGTGTCAATATTTAGCCCTGCAAATTCTTGTTGCAAGGTCAAGAAGTTGTTTATTTGTGCATCATCTTCAAATACCTGCCAGTCTCTGACATTGTTTGGGACAGAAGGTCTATGCTTTACCTCAGCTGTAAAACAGTGGTGGGGCTCAAAAGGTAGCTTGCAGGTACTTGCAAATGTGGCTAAACTGTGGGCATGCAAGTTATGGGTTCTGGGAATCTTGGTAATTTGAAATTCAGTGAAGGACTGTAGTAGTTCAGCAGCAGCAGATCTATAAGATCTCAGTCTTTTGTCATTGGTGACAAAGTTGCCCTTCACTTGTTGGATGACTAAATCCGAATCTCCCATGATTGAGACTTTTGTGGCTTGTAAGAATTTTACTAGCTTGAGGCCTAGTAAAAGAGCTTCATATTCTGCCATATTATTAGTACACCTGAAATTCAGTCTATAGGCTCGGCCTTCTGCATGACTGTCTTGTTTATTATGTATCCAAACTCCAGCCCCTGCCCCTAATTTGTTGACTGACCCATCAAATTCAAGGAACCATAGGATCTCTGGTTCCAGGGAGAACTTAGTGACCTCCTTATGTGTTGGAATTGTAAGTCGAAGCTCTGGTTTGCCATCTTGTTTGTTTTCTAGGGCAGTTTCCTCACTTGATGGGACCTGTTCACTTTCTTGAGCAGCAGCTGTGTTTAATGTTTGCTTAATCATTGTTTCTTGGGTAGCAGTTTGCTCATTGGTGTCTTCCTCTTGTATGAGTGTCTTGGGTTCAACCTCATTATCTGGGAGAGTTGTATTATCATTGAAGAGAATGTATGAGTCTATGTCTGAATGGACAACATATATGGGAAAGTTTTGAGGCTTTTCTTCACTGCTGACCATGTATTTCATTAATGTTTCTCTGTACAATCTCTTTGGTTGCCCAAAGACAGTGATGGTAGCATATGACATATCTAATTGTAGGGAACCTTGAAGTTTAGCCCCCCATGACCTTGATAACAACATCCCATACTTGGGTGGGATGTCAGCAACTACCACATCCATTAGAATTGTTTTGTTTGGGTACTGAACAAGAGACACACATAGATCTTTTATTAGGCCTAAACACTTGACTTGGCTGGAATCAAAGGAGAACAGGTCCTTGTATGGTCTGGTAATATCCAGGTTTAGTCTTTCCATGACTGATTTGGGCATCAGGTTGTGAGAGGCACCCGAGTCAAACATTGCATTGTGTAGTATTTTGTCATGAACATGCAGGCTGACATAGAAAGGTAAAATGCCTACACCTGCTGTCTTTCCATCCACCTCAGGGCCAAAAAGTAGCTCTGGGGTATCGTCCAACACATTAACATCATCTTTGTTGCTAGTAAGTTGGAGGGATTTCCTGATTTGTTGTTTGTAAATGCTGTGTTTGGCCAATTCTGAGAGAGGAATTGCTATCTTCAATTTACTAATTTCAGTTTCTAGGTCAAAGGATTTTTCGGATTGGGTCTTTTGGCTGTGGATGACATTTCTTTCCTTGTTCACTAACTCTTCTTCTTGATTCTTATCCTGATTTTGAGGCTTGCCCTTCTTGCTCATCTCTTGAGGGGTGATACTTGGGTTAGGGTGCAAGGATGATGCTGCCATGGGCTGCTGTTTTGAGGGAGTTGGTTCAGTGATCTCTTCAATGGTTACTTCTTTTGCAAGTGAATCTGTTGGGTCAATTGGCTCTGTAACTATGGTTCTTTTGGGCTGCTGATTATCTTTTATCTTTTCAGGCTGTGTTACATTTACAGTTCTACTCCTAAGCTTGTATTGCTTATGGACTTCATAAACAGCTGTGTCATAGCCTTGTTTGAAGTCAAATGACTCACCTGATTTGATTGGGAACAACTTGATTACCTCATCCTCATGGTCTTCTTGTGTCAAAAAGACTTGACTTTCACCATCTAGACCCATTAAATTAATCTGAGAATCTTCATTGGGTTCACTTGATGTGGAAGTTTCAGCATAGTTTTCTTGGAAAGGGGGTCTTATGTCTTGGTCAGCACTGGCCTTGCCAACGTTTGGGTTTTGAGTTCTTCTAAAATTTGGATTCCTAGGAGGGTTGTTTTGTGGTGTTTCCCATGATGACTTTCTCTCAACTGATTCTACTCTGTCACCCAGTCTCTTCATACCAGTGAGTATTGCATCCAATTTTTGATCAAAAGCTGAGGGTTCCTCTTTAAAAGTGGTCCTTTTTTCCAATCTTGCCCTGTTTCTTTTGGCAATCAGGTTAGCCTCTACTGTGACAACAACTTTTTGAGCCTCTTCTAGGGTTTCAGGGGCTCTTTCCTTCAATTGATACGCCATGTCAGGGTCAAAACCATCAGGGAATTTGTACAAGGCTAAATCAGGAGGAGGTCTTAAATTTTGTGGGATTGCGTTGTATACATTGTTGAATCTTGCACAATACTCCAAAACAGTCTCTTGGGGACCTCTTTTGATAGTGTCATATTCACCAAGTATGTGCAGAGGATCCTTCTTCTTCTCCCATCTGCTAGTAAAGGCTTGATAAAGCTCATCAGGAGTTGTGATGGAATTTGCATTCAGGGATCTAAACCAAGTTCTTACATCTCCAGTCAGACTTTGAACAAACATCCTCATTCTCACACTGTCATCATCTATTTCATAGGTCTCAAAATGGTCTTGCATCCTTTTGGCATGCTGAATAGCTGTAAAGTGGCCAGTGGAGTCAAAATATGAAATTTTAGTTTGGTAGTCTTGGGGTAGAGCTGCAGCATTAGCTGGTAGCTGCAAGGGTGCATATCTGTTAGCCATATTCACAAGGTTTGGGGGATTTACAGGAGCAACTGGGATAAAAGGAACGGTGTGTACCACAGGGGTAAGAGGTGTAGCAGCACCTAGAGTGTTGTGCAAGGGGATATGTGCAGTGGGTGAAGATGTGAAAGGAGGGCTTTGAGATGTAGATGGTGAACTGGGGGAGACAGGGGTAGACCTAAATAGAACCTTGATTGGGGTTGGAACTAGTTCAGGGTGGGCTGTCTCAAGAGTCAAATCAGTAGGATTTTCCTGCCTTTGCTGCTTCCTAATGATTCTAGGGATTATATTAGGATTCTCAAACACGACTGTTGGATTTGGGTCAGGGTTTGACCTAGTGTGCCTATTTTCCCTTTTAGGAGCCAGCTTCTGAACTTCTTTTTGGTATTTTCTAAGATATTTTAGGATTGTGTAAGGGACTGATTAAGCCTTTTTAGAACCACTGTCTATGAATAGACAACGGTTTGAAAAGTATGCTTGGTCCCCAGTGGAGTCGCCAATTATGTTAACACCCAGGTTGTTCCCTATGACTCCCAAGGGAATACGGCCGGGGTAACCACTAACCAATCTTTGGATTACAGTTTCTAGCCTAACTGTAATCAGAGAGGGCTCTCTCTTTATGATTTGTCTCTGTTATGACAGTGTTTTAGGCTAGCTATTATGCTCAGGTTTTTGTTTATGTTTTGGTTGAAGGATGTCTTTCAATGCCTAAGATGTAATGTTTAGACAGTTGTATTTCATTGGGCAATGGAGTCTAGAGCTATGAAATGTTTGAAATGCTTCAGTGGGAATGTTCAGACTGCAGGGCCTATTGGGTATCTCAACAAACAAAATTTAAAGTTTAAGTGATGATGTATGATGATGCATGTTTAGCCAATGAAAAGCAATTAAGAATTCTCCATTAAACTAATGCTGTGAAAGTGAAATATATTGTTCAGGAGCAAACTTGAATTCCTGAAACAAGGGTCACTGTGAAAGATATATTCTGAAAGTGTAGCAATTAAGAATTACACTTATCAAGATTATAACTGAGGAAAAACATTCATTAACAACATAGATTGAGCTCAGGGTATTCCATGAATAAATCCTGAAGGCTATTCTTTTTCTTTGCTGCTAAATACTTAGAACTTAGAAACATTTATGGGTTGTAAAAGATTGAAACACAAAACGAAGAGAGTTACAGAAAACTTATTGTATATGAGATGCACAGGGATCCTGCCAACTTCAACAAACACCGTGAACGCATTCAAACAACTCAGAACTTCAGAAATTCCATTACTTCTGTTATTAAACTTTGTGAAGATTACAGCATAGGAACTTCTTCAAAAGAAATCAACAACAACCCCTGCAAGCTTATGCGAGGGGCAAATATATACAAACTGTAATACAAAATATCTAAGGCGTTGAGTCATCTGAGAAATAAATATTTCACCAACTTTGTACAGAACAACAGATAGAAAGTTATTGCTGCCTTTAATACAACATCAATGCTCATTTCTATCAGTCAGAAGATATTTTGGCCTTTGGAGGCCACTAAGTCGGTTGGAAAGATCTGCTTTAAATGCTGGAAAATGCGCTTTCGTGGATGCTCTGCTGTAACTTTTCGGCCCTGTCACCTGTAGCTGTCCCTCTTGACTTGCTGACCGAAAGTTCTGCTGAGTTGGCTCAGCTTTCACCTTTTATGCATGCTGATTTTATTAACTTTTCATGTGCATGCCACCTTGTATTTTCGATAAGAAAAATTTAGTGAATGGCTTCCTGATCTATAAGATCATCTGTATTGCCTTAGTACACCATTCCTGAGTGGGCAGTTGATGCCTAAGAATTGCATCCATAGTTTCATCTGCCTCTGTGTACTTATAGAAGTTAGGAGGCACTTCAAACAGGTGATTAATTTCATTCATTATAAAGAATAAATTCTCTACTCTGTTGTAGAGACTTTGCCCTGTAGCTGGCCCTGTTTCCTCTGAGGTGCTGGGCCTTTCAGTGATCTGACTTGTGGCAAATGTATTGACCCTCTTGGCATACTGCTCATGGGTAAGCAGTTTTCCTGCACTGTTCAGTAAGCTAGGGAGACCTCTATTTTGTAGTATCACAAATTTGTCCATAAATCTGTTCACCTCGGTCTGCATGTCTTGGGTCCTTCTCTCTAATGTCTGCACTAAGCTTCTCAATGTAAGGACCCTATTTATCAACAAAATAGTCTCAGTTATCAACAAAATAGTCTCAGTCCTGTTAGAAATTCCCATAGTTGCTAACTGAGCACTTGTTCTATTGTTGAGCACATTGATCATCCTGGTGGCAATTTCAGGCATATTGCCTAGAGATGCCCTTGATCTCTGAATCTCCTTCTGTGCTTTTGCAATGAGCTCCAACTGCTCATGGATTGTGTCAATATACTGCCATTGGTCAGTAATAGACTGGCCAATATTGGCCCATATCACTGTCTTGATCTCGGCCACCACTTTATCCAGCTGGAGCTCCTTTTCTAGCTCCTTTATCCTGTCTTTGAGGGATTTTATTTCCCTGCCCTTTTCTGCCATGGTCTGCTTGGATTTGTCATATCTTTCGTTTACCTTGGCTAATTTCTCCCTGGCCTCATTTAGTTCTATCATTTGCGCTTCCAAGGCCTGAATCTAATTTCTCAGCTTTTGCATGTCCAGGCTTGGGGCCTGCTCTGTTGTTGCTGGTGGTGCTGAGGTGGATGGTGTTGCCTGTTATGTTTGTTGAGGAGGAGGAAAAGTAGTTGGAGCAGTTTCCTCAAGGTTTATTATTTCAGGAGGAGGCTGGGAGGTCTGACCTTCTTCTTTTTGCTTCAAAGCTGCCTTTAATGCTGCCTGTGCAGCCTCTGATTCTCCCAGCTTTTCTTGAGTCTGGATTAGCTGCTTATATAGTGATACCAGCAAAGCTGTGGCATCTTGATCATGCCTCTGTTGGGCAACTTCATCTGTTTGAGGGTGAATAGTGGCTGGAATTTTGATCTTTCTCTTCAAAGCTGCCATGTCTGCATCCCTCAACTTCAATATTTCTTGTATGCCCTTGATATCCTTGGGATCATGCCCAATCTCTATAATTATATCTTTTAAGGACCTTATTCTGTTGTCCTTTGCTTGAGATGATGCTCTCTCCAACTCAAGTTGGGCAGCTGTATTATTAAGGGTATTTTCTAGCCTATAATTGTCCAATGTTTTGTCTGCCAAGGAGGCATACACCATCTCACCCGTTTGCTTATGTAATTCAATTTTGTCCATTGGGTGGATGTCCTTGGCAAGGACCTCAAGATTGGTCCTTATATAATCTGCAGGGGACTGGGGCTGTGCTATAGCTGGCAAGAAATGACTCATGATCATTTTGCCTTCACTAACATCATACGCAGACATCAGTCTTTGCTGGTTAGTGGGAGCCATTTTCAACAAATGATTGTATAGTTGTATCTTTATTGGCTCATTCCTCCTCTTTATGTCTATGAACTGCTGTTTGATTCCTCCTTCAGCTTCTCTTTGGTGGCTTGAGGAGTTGACTTCTCCTCCTATTGTTCTGTCTTGTCCCTGCTCGAAGGAGCTAGCAGATGCTTCTCTACTAGGTGGGCCCATGCCCAGAGACTGCCCTATTGGCATTTCCTCCTCAGAGAAAGGATTCAATCTCTGTCTTTTCTCACCATGACTTATTGATGTGGTTAAGGGAGTCTCTCTGTCCCTTTTCCTGCTTATATCCTCCTTTTGTGGAGTTTGGAGGATTGATGCTTCAGCTGATGTTTCTTGCCTAGGAGGCACCGTGTTTTGTGCCTGCTGTTCAGTGAAAATTGGGGCCTCAATTGCCCCTTCTTGCTGTGGGGGCTGCTCTTTGTCATGCTGCCCTTCTTCTTGCTGTAATTCATGTTGTTGCTGTTGTTCTACCTGCTGCTGTTGTTGCTGCAGCTTCTCATGAGGTGGCTGTTCGGTCTCCATTTCCTTTTCCTGACCTTTGCTAGATATATTTTCAGTGGCTTTGGCTGCTTGCTGATTTGCAGTCGAGGAAGATGCAACTGCTCCCACTTGTGTGCTTGGAAGGGAAAACACCTGTGAACAAAGTTCAAGGTCAGCCATCTTCTTTAGATTCCTCACCGCTCTTTGATTCAGCTCTTCTTGTGTAACATGCTCTTCTTAGGTTCCTCTCCTCCATTTTACTTGGTTTGCATATTTTTCAATGTGAGGAATCTTTACATGATCATAACCAGACAGCTTATATTTGAGCCTTCTCAAAGCTATGAAGTGATTGGGGTCATAAGGTTTCCAAAGGAAACTAGTTTGAAGGCCAAGGGACTCAATCATCCTATCTGCTTCTTTCCAACCTTCCTCCCTTTTGTTATAGACAAAGTGGCCAAGTTGGTTCCTGACCTTCAATGTGCTTTCTTGCCTTTGCCTGAAAAGTGAAGCACATCAACATTGCCAAACTGCCTGAAATATTCTAGGACAAACAACCTCATAGGCACAAATCTGGGTAGTTTGTAGGGAGGCAATTCACACCCATATATCCTGATCACGGTGTGGTTCTGGTAAAAGTACCAGTCCCCAATGCTGTATGATTTGGATAACTGAAGGATCCTTTGCATGTCATCAATGAGCCTTGGAGGAGGTGAGCTCATCAACATAGACATAGCTGGGTGGATGAAGAGATCTATGAACTCACAATAAGTATAAGGAGACTCGGATCTACAGTGGAAAGCAGAGGACCAATAGACCACTGATCTTGGATTGCCTTGGGCATCCACTCTTTTGATTGGAAAAGAGAACTTCTGATGTTGATGATATAAGATTAAGTGGTAAATGTAAGAGGTGTATCTGAACACTCTTTCTCTTGCCAGGTTCATTAATTGCTCATGTATTTTGTCTGCTATATAGGTGGCATAGTCATAGCAGATAGGAGACTTGCCAGGGGCAAACATGAGCATCATTACCAGCACAGTTTGATCAACAAACTCAATTGAATTGTAGCCCAAAATGGGACTAATCATGTCTGCAAGATCTCTGCCTAATTGGTTGAGGTATACTTGATTGATAGGAGGATACTTCACAGAGTCAGAGTCAATGTACAGCTGATTTAATTTGGTGACCTGAGCATCTGTCAATCTGGCTCCTTGATTTATCAGGTCTACAAGTGATAGAGGGACCAATTTCTTCTCAGTCCTGAAGTAGAGCATATCTTTGATAGCTTCTGGGGTGATATAGAACACAGCTGCGCCTGAAGGGTCAAGAACTGCCCTCTGAGTAGGTTCATGGTTTTCAGCACATAGGTGGATCAAATGAGGGAACTGATTGACCTGAGGAAGCTTGAATATAGGGAGAAAAGAGTCCCATATGCCCAACACATCTGTTCCAGTGTCATGTTTGGCCTTCAATTCATTGAGCAGGTGGATGTGGAACTTGGTTCTCATTAGCATTTCCTCTGAGATTTGATAGTCCATGTCTGTCAGAGGTTGCCACTCCAATTCTCTCTGAGGGGAATTCAATGGAGCAATGTTCAACGCTATAGGAGCTACTGGTGGATCCATGGTTTCTCCTAGGATTATAGATGGATTTGCTATGCAGAGCAACACAAAGGAGTTTTCTTTGACGGAGAAATGTGAATTATTCAGGGATAAAGGATAAATGATCAGCTGCAGTAATTGAAATACTGCTTTAAGGTGTAGATAAGACTAATGTCTGGTCTTAATCTCTCTCTTATAGCAAGTAGGTATAATTTGAGTAACTGGTTCGCGATTGCGTGAACAGAGTGCAGTCTTTTGGTGAAATTTAGGCAAACAAGGCTTAGCTGATGATTTTCAACATTACAGTTGCAAACGGGGACTAGGCACAGGGATTTTGCCAACAATTTGCAAGTTTCTTTGTCTCTTAAGCTTTTTTGAGGGAATTTACAGACAAATCAGGTGTATGAAGGATTTACGAGGATAAATACCTGGTATATAGCGAGAAACGGTCACGAATGCAGGTAGAAATGACGCGCCGAAGGTCTCCAGGTCGAATTTAGCAAGGTCGTGAACGTTTGAACGTAAAAACCATGCAGAGAAAGGAACATCGTTTTGGAAAAAAGTATGAAAAACGCGAAAATTTGGCCAAAATATGGATTTTTTGGGACATTGGCGCCCTTTTTTGGATGATGTCAGCATGACGTCATCGTGTGGGGTCAAGGCCGGATGACGTCAGCATGACGTCATCGGGTGATGTGGCAAGCTGTGATTGGTCCACGGGGATAATGAGGTGGTAGGCATATTAGCACAGGGGCGGACTAGGGCGTTGACGCGACGACGGGGTGGCACTGACGTGGGTCTGACGTGGTGATGACATTGGCCGAGCGGATCGACCGAAACCGGAAGTGGTTAGCGGTTTCTCATCGCACCGCTTTTGATACGGAAGCGGAATTGTCAGGCGTACCTCCGATAAGCTGTGGGGGTGACGCGTGGCAGAGGCCTGACGTCACCCTCTGACAGATATTGGAAGGTATCTGTCGGACGTCGGGGCCGGTCCGATATGGATGAGGGCCATCGGATCAACAGGGTCCGATCCGACGGTTGACGAATCAGTGAGGTGATCAGACAATATGGAAGGGGGCGGGATTAAATTAATATTTCTTTTCGGGATTTGTGCTGGCGGAAACCTTTGGGATGTGGCAGATTGTAATGGTTTTTCAATGCATTTTCAAATAAAAATGATATGGCGCCGATACTTTGGATAAGTGAAAAAAAGTGGGTTTTTTGGTGTGCTTTTTGCAAATGCAGCGGGTTATAGGTAAAAAGGGTTATTCATAAGGTTTTCTTAGCAAATAGAGGGTTTAATGGGTCAAATGGATTTAGAAGGGAGAAGGGGGGTAAGGCTTAGGTTTCTCAAGCTGACCAGATGTCAATTTGATACCTGTCAGAGAACATATGGCTATAATGCCAAGGGGAGGGATATTTATAGAACGCTTGGGGGTTTATACACCATGGTGTTATAATAGTAGGGAAAGGGTAACATAGGGGAATTATATAATAGAAGTTAAAAATTAATGTGGATGAAAGAGTGGATGAGGGGTAATAACACTAAGTTCGTTTGAAAATCACTTAGCTTAGGGAGTAGATCAAAATGAAAAGAATTTTAGACAAGAAATGTGGCTTTTAAAGGACTAAGAACCACCATAAAACCACCAATTCTTCCATGAATCTCAACTGATGAGGGGATGTTAGTAATGAATGGAAAAGGGGAAAATTGGGAAGTTAGACATGCTTCTTTGTTTTGCTGCAACCTGATGGAGAAGAAGACCTTCTCACTCCATTGATTTTGCTTTGTGAAATAGGTTAGCACACCTTCAATTGTAAGGAATGACACTTCTGCAACCCCATCTGCCTACCCATCTATTTTCCTAGCATTTTTTGTTTCTTCTTGGAGGGTGCACTTAGACTTGCAGACCCTTATTTTCCTTTTTCTTTTCTCTGGCTTTTCCTTTTGATTTTCTATCTAATGCTACCCTTATTGCTTCCAAGGTCCCAGATTAAGCAGTTGGGAGCCTTACTTCTCTACCTAAGCTACTTGTCTGCCAAGATTAAACAGTTTGGACAGACTTCTTTCTCTATTCTACAACTGAAAATTTAAAACATGGAATGATCCAGATTAGGCTGTTGGACCATCCATCAAAATTGAATCACCATAAATCTTATACACACACAGTGTCTTCTCTTGGAAATATGGGAACTTTGCATCATCAAAGCAGAGCATATTTGGAGCTTTCTTTGCCAATCATGAAATATGAAACCTATTGGTATAGGTAGCCAACACCTTCTAGGGCAAAAAACACTAAACTAAACATAAGTTCTACCGTCAGATCATCTGCCTAATGAACGGCCCAGATTGACTAGAAATTACTATACTTTTACAAGGCAATTTTACATTTGTTTTTAGCTTAGGGGGCGCTGCAGGGGTGTACAAACTTCCTGGGGTATACATCCGGCTGAAACAAAGACCTTTGAACAATCATGCTCCACAAACAACATTGCCGAGATGTGATATGCTACTTCTTGCATGACCAGTACGTTCAAGGAGAACTTTAGAAGAACATACATATGCTTCTCCACACTGAACATTCGGATGAAAGTGTTGGATGATGAGGCATACCATCGGCAATGTCTAACAATGCCTCCATCGCTTCCTTTGACATGCAAGGTGGATCCTGTTCGAATATCATCCTGTACACTGGGGTGACAAAATGGTCGGACAACCATATTATTACTCCTCTAAAGCTGCATTTAGAAAACAACTTGAAATACGTGTTCACAAAAGTCTCCGCTGGTGACCATGCCCACTCCAAGCCTGGGAACTCATGTCGGACACAGATTGCATCTAGGATATAGGTGGACATGTAAATCTCTACATGCATACCTTCAGGTGACTGTCGAGCCTTCTTGACTTGTTCCTTTAGCTGATGATCTAGTATGTGGACCTAGTTGCATGGTATTCCTTCTCTATCCAGTTGGTCCAGTGCAATCACCCAGCTCTGAGGAAAGGTTTCAGTGCTTTCTTGGCCACACAGTTGACATGCGAATATGACCAAGTATTGGTACGCCTTTCTCAATATCTTCTTCTTGTAGATCTGATTGGGTATCATCCTGAAACAAGCTGGCTCCTTTACCCAATCCTTTTAGAATGTCTTTGGAGTTAGATCTGCTATTGGGCAAGCTAAATGGAGGACTCATGACAGTCATGAGCTCTAACATCTAATATGTTATGAAACCAGCTCAAGAAAAGATAGAAAAGATAGATCAATGCCTTAGAATTCAGCCTCTTCGAGGGGGCAACCTCCTTTACATTACATAAATGAACAATTCTTGGATGATTCAAATGACAAAACCTCCTTTCTATATATAGGAGTCTAAGGAGTCACAATATAATCCAGCCGACCTAACAATAATAATATAAAGCCACAAAAATAACAATAGAGGGATTCTATGGGCACATTAATAACAATATGGGGGTAATGGGGCACAACAATATAAATAAGGGGTATAACTACAATAGTAATGGGGTAATCACTAGTATTATAGGGACCCAACATGCCCCTCTCCTTCAAAAAAGTGTTGTCCTCAACGCTTGAGTAGTTCTGGATACTTCTGCATAAAATTCTCATCCTCCCATGTGGAATCTTCAGCGGATAAGTTCTTCCACTTGATAAGATACTCTGAAATTGATCGATTTCGTAGCTGTCGAGTTCTTGTTTCTGTGACTGCTTCCGGTTCCAATATAATTTTTCCTTCCTCGTCAAGTTCTGGCAATATTGTTTGAACTGGGAGCTTGTCGCCTATAACCTTCTTTAAACATGAAACATGGAAAACTGGGTGCAATCGAGAAGCTGCAGGAAGCTCCAATTTGTATGCCATAGTACCAATCTTTTGCAACACCTTGTACGGACCATAATACTTTGGTGATAATTTATTATCCTTCTTAGCTTGCTTGAGGGACATTTGCTTATATGGTTGTAGCCGTAGGAATACCCAATCACCTACATCAAAACTTCTTTCACTGCGATGTTGATCTGCCTGTTGTTTCATTCTATTCTGTGCCAACACGAGGTTATCCTTTAAGAGTTGGAGGACTTGTTGTTGATGTTCGATGTGATGTTCCACTGCCTGAACCTTAGAATTTTCTCTTAAATATGATGTGATGGATGGTGGTTGATACCCATAAAGTGCCATAAATGGGGTCATTTTTGTTGCTGTATGGAAGGAAGTGTTATACCACCATTCAGCCAGAGGCAACCATTTGACCCATTGTGTCTGTTTATCAGATACAAAGCAACGAAGATATCCTTCCAAACATTTGTTTACTATCTCAGTTTGCCCATCAGATTGAGGATGATAAGATGAGCTATGAGCTAACTGAGTACCAAGACAAGAAAATAATTCTGTCCAAAAATTTCCAGTGAAAATGGGATCTCTGTCACTTACAATAATCTTTGGGTTTCCATGTAGCTTTTGAATTGTTTCCATAAATGCAGTAGAAACTGTACTGGCTTTAAATGGATGTGATAATGCACAAAAGTGTGCATACTTGGTAAGTCTGTCAACTACCACCATGATGACACTCTTTCCCTCAGACTTGGGTAAACCTGTGATAAAATCCATTGAAACCTCCTCCCAACGTTGGCTTGGAATGGATAAAGGTTGTAATAGACCCGGTGTCTTAATTGTTTCAACTTTATTTTGTTGGCAAACCAAACATTCTGCCACAAACTTTTGAATATCTGATTTAAGGCCATCCCAAAAAAATTCCTTCTTAACCCTGTGGTAAGTTTTTAAAAATCCTGAGTGCCCTCCTAAGGGAGAAGTGTGCAATTCCATAAGAATCTTTTGTTTTAGCTGGGAATTCTTACAGAGGTATAAGCGATCTTTGTACCATAACGAATCATTTTTCCAGCTAAATGTATCAGACGTACTGGAATCTTGTTGTAGCTTTCGAATAAGTGCCCACACTTCTTCGTCATTCTTCCATTCCTCCCTTGCTTCGTTTATCCAATCTGGTTGGATAATAGAAATGGCGCACAACAATGCTTCCACATCCTCATCCTTTCTTGAGAGTGCATCTGCCACCACATTTTGCTTCCCTTTTTTGTAGATGATTTCAAAGTCATAACCCAACATCTTTGTGACCCACTTTTGTTGCTCTTCAGAGGATAATCTTTGTTCTAAAAAGTATTTAAGGCTATCATGATCCGTTTTTACCTTGAAGTGTCTTCCCATTAGGTAGGGTCGCCATTTCTTAAGTGCATGGAGTATTGCCAACATTTCCTTCTCATAAATAGCTTTGCTTAAAAACTTTCCCTTGATTGGACGACTTTCAAAAGCAATGGGTCTTTCATCTTGCATTAGAACAACACCAATTCCATTTCCTGAAGCATCACATTCCACAATAAAGGTTTTTGTGAAGTCCGGTGTAGCTAAGACCGGTGCTTGGCACATTGCCTCTTTAAGATGTTCAAAGGCCTTTGTTGCTTCCGGAGTCCATGAAAATGCATCTTTCTTCAATAATGTTGTTAGAGGTGCTGCTATTCTCCCATAATTCTTAACAAACTTGCGATAATACCCTGTCAACCCAAGAAATCCTCGCAGATGCTTTATGGATGTGGGGATTTTCCATTCCTTAATGGCTTTAATTTTGCTAGGGTCTACCTTAACTCCTTCATGAGATACAATATGACCCAAATATTCCACCTCCTGGACTCCAAAGAAACATTTGGATCTTTTTGCATATAATTGTTTCTCCTCCAATAGTTGTAGCACCCTGTCAACATGTTCAACATGATCCTTCCAAGACTTGCTGTAGATTAGTATATCATCAAAAAATACTAACACAAATTTTCTAAGGAATGGTTTGAAAATTGAATTCATCAAACCTTGAAATGTTGAAGGTGCATTGGTAAGGCCAAAAGGCATGACCAAAAATTCATAATGACCCTCATGAGTTCTAAATGTCGTTTTCGGAATGTCTTCAATCTTCATTCTGATTTGATGATATCCTGAACGAAGATCCAACTTGGTGAAGTAAATTGATCCATGCAATTCATCCAGTAATTCATCAATGACAGGAATGGGGAACTTATCTTTAATAGTGAGCTTGTTGAGCTCCCTATAATCCGGACACATGCGCCATGATCCATCCTTCTTGTGCACCAATACTACTGGAGCAGAGAAAGAACTTTGACTCGGTTGAATTATACCAGCCTCTAGCATTTCTGCAACCATACGTTCAATTTCACTTTTTTGGACATAGGGATATCTGTACGGCCTGATGTTTGGAGGAACACTTCCTGGAATCAGATGAATAGCATGATCATGATCACGCATAGGTGGGAGACCTTTGGGAGTCTCAAATACCTTGGAATGATTGTCCAGGACTTTTTGGAGATCTGGAGAAATAGATGATTCCAATGTGGAAACATCTAGCGAACATAATTGTGCAATTACACCTCTTTGCTCCTTTTTTAGAAGCTTTGTCATACCATTAGAGCTGATTATCTTTCCTGGTTTCCCTGCAATACCCCTTAATTCAACTTCCTTTCCTTCCACAGAAAATTTGATGAAAAGTTCTTGAAAATTAAAAGCTATTGTACCCAAGGATTGTAGCCATTGGACTCCTAGTACAACATCAGCACCTCCCATTGGAATGGAAAGCATTGGGCTAGTCAATACATATTCTCCCATGGATAGCTTGATATTATGGCACTTTCCAGAGCAATTTATTGTTCCTCCATTTGCAATCATCACTTGACACTCTGGTGCTGGATATAGGAAGCAATTCAATTCTTTTGCTACCCTACAATGAATAAAATTGTGGGTGCTTCCTGAATCAATCAACACTATTACCTTTTTCTTCTTGATTTGTCCTTCTATCTTGATGGTTTGAGGAGTGGTAATTCCCGCCAATGCATTACAAGATATGGTCGGATTTATTTGTTCTTCATCTAGGCTTTGTTCCTGGAGTATATCCTCTTCTTTTGACCTTTCTTGCTCCTTTTCTTCTTCCTCTTCACAATCTATGTAGAATAATTTCTTCTCAGCACACTTATGACCTTTAGTGTATTTGCTATCACAACTGTAACAAAGCCCTTTTGCTCTTTTTTCTTCCAATTGTTGTGGTGTCAACCTTATAGGTTGTGGAAGACTAGGGGCAACAACACTTCCGTCTTTATAGTTGTGAGTGGTATGCTTCCTGGTTGCCATAATTTTGCTTTCCATTTTTCTTGCTAACCTGAATGCCTTCTCTAATGAATCAGGTTCCCAAAGGCGAACATCATGTTGGATATTATCCTTTAAAGACCCTATGAACACATCAATCCTATGCTCCTCTGGAATATCTTTTACCCTTATGTTCAATTTTTGGAACTCCTCAATGTGCTCCATTATTGAACCCTTTTGTTTGAGACTTATCAATTGGCTAAAAAAAGTGTTGCTTTTTGTATCCTCATAATGTGCTATCAATTCTTCCGTAAAAATTGCCCAAGTGATAAATTGTTTACGAGAGCAAAGCCATTGATACCATACAAACTGATTTGGTTCCAAATATAAAGTTGCCATACGTACCTTTTGTGTGTTTTGCACATTATTGAGATCGAAGAATTGCTCCATCTGTAATATCCATGTGGCGGGATCCTTGCCATCAAACTTCCTCATATCGATTTTTGGAATATGGTGGGTCTTCGATCCAACATTAGAGTCTATGGAATCATGATTAACATTTCTTTTGTTCTCATCATGAGTTTCCTTTACTACCTTTTCACCATTAGTAAGTATTTCTTGTAGAAAATTTGTCAAATCTGTCTTCAAATCTGCCATGTCTGTCTTCAAATTTGTCCTCAAATCTGTCTTCAGATCATCCATCTTAGCTTCCATCCCTTTATCTTAGATTCCACGCCATTTATCTTAGCATCTGTTAGCTTTTGTGAGCGTGACATTTGTTGCACTTGTTCTTGTAATTTTGATATATCATGTAGCATTTCTTCCTCTTCTTCATGAGTCATGCTAGAGCTTTCAGGTTCCTTACTAGGTGTTTGCATTTTCTTTCCTCGGGGCATCAGTTACCGATAATAATGCTTTACTATGCCCTTTGAATTCCTTCAAACCAAGCTTATGCAAAAATAAAAAAAAAAACTACACACCTTTTTTTACTTTGTAGAAGCCTGATATTGAATCTGATGTATCTCTGTAATTTTGAATCATCCAGTTCTGAAATTGTGACCTGTAGTAGCCTTCTATGTCCTCTTTCCAATGCCACAAGTCTGAACCAAATTGGATTCTCCAAGAAAGAGTTATGCACAATCTCCCGCAGTGACCTGATTATAGACTAGTTCAGTAGAGCGAACTTGTATGACGTGCCACGTGTCACTGTTTCAACCTTTGACTCTAAAAAATATATAAAAAAAACTACAGTCCGTCCTCTTTCTGTACCTTCTTACGAAATTTCAATCCGATGCTCAGAAAGAAAGTTATGACGATTTTCCCCAGGTCACCTGTTTTGAATGTAATTCAGGAGTCTGCAAAAAGACCAACTTCCTCAGATCATATCTCCAAAAATATCACGCGAAAAACTCTGAAATTCGGACCCAAGGTTCAGCGTGATTTCTTCTCAAATGGGTTTTTTTTGCGACTTCTGAAACGTCACAGAAAAAAAGTTATAGCAAAAATTCCACGATGACCTGTTTGGAGCAGCGAAACCCTAGAATCCAAAGCTCTGATACCAAATGTTATGAAACCAGCTCAAGAAAAGATAGAAAAGATAGATCAACGCCTTAGAATTCAGCCTCTTCGAGGGGGCAACCTCCTTTACATTACATAAATGAACAATTCTTGGATGATTCAAATGACAAAACCTCCTTTCTATATATAGGAGTCTAAGGAGTCACAATATAATCCAGCCGACCTAACAATAATAATATAAAGCCACAAAAATAACAATAGAGGGATTCTATGGGCACATTAATAACAATATGGGGGTAATGGGGCACAACAATATAAATAAGGGGTATAACTACAATAGTAATGGGGTAATCACTAGTATTATAGGGACCCAACATAATACATCTCATCATAATATCATGCCCAGAAGGTCACAAGCTTCATCCCGCTGACACTGATCAAGGTCATTATCTCAGGGTTAGTGTGAGAGACGATCTAGTGAAACATGTTCGCACATGGGAACGAGGGGTATCTGCACGCAATCTAGTATAAGCTGGACTTGTGAATGTTCACGTACACCTGATGGTCTCTGAGGTATTCCCAAAAAGTGCCTGCGAATGTTTCATTAACCTCTTGCCACTTCATTTTGATGTCCTTGTCTAGATACAACTTCGTATCTTCATAGATAGTCATACTAGAGGACATTTTCTCAATTGTTGCTCGAGCTGCAACTCCATCAGTGTCCTGGGATTTTTTTCTCTTGGAAGCCACTGAGACAGATGAACACTAAAGGATTTGGACACAAGCAAGATGCATGGCAAGAGGTATGTCAGTGAAAACAAAGAAAATCCGGGGAAGGACACAACACATACCTAGGAAACTAATGAGCAAGATTATGTAAATTTTACTAGGAGGCTGGATGAATGGCTGACAGAACTATGCAAAAGGAAGTCTGGGGGGTAGGACTGGCTTCTGGATCTGTGAAATGTGCAATCCAGTCAGGCTGCTAGCTGTTGGGATTGCACAATGCGTAATTCCAGCTTGGAAGGACTGCTGGCCCAGGGACAGATTTGTGCAATATCTTGGGCCAAGTAGCCACTGTCCTCCAGAAATGTGCAAAATAGTATTGGAGGCCAGTGTTGGGTAGGAGTGCATATTTCTGGAGAGGAAGGAGAGCCTTCCTTCCCCAAATTGCGAAATGCAGCCTTGGTGAAGGCAGAGTCTGGGCACAGGTTGGCCCGACTCGCCGACGGGAAACTGAGAGCAACTAAGATAGTGAATGCATGGTGACACTAAGTGATAATAGAAGTGATTGATAGTGCATGCAAAACATGAATGAAAGATTCAACAAATAGATCAACAAGCATGTGGGTGAGGCATTTCACCGGTTCGACGAACGTCTGTGCAAAACAATTTCATGCATGCGAAAACAACAAAAACTGAAACAAAGCTAGGAGAAACTAGTATACATGTAAAAAATAGTAAGAATTCAAAGAAATCAAGCAAACAACACTCACACAAGCGAATACACAAAAAGTGACAGAAATGATAAAAAAGACAAGTTGGGCCACTTACCCGTGAATAGTTGAGCCGATGTGTCGAAGAGTCCTGGATGTGCTGTGGGATGTCAGAGCTCCAAGATCTATGTGAATGAATGAGCTCTGATGCGTCAAATAAATAAGTTTGGTCTCATGACGCGCATGCCACAAATCTAAGAAAAATCAACACTTGGAGGGAAACTTCTAAAACAACTTTGCATGTAACCCTCGACTACTAAAAATAGCTCCCTGGATCATGGGATTCCTTTTGGATGTTGCCTCTTTCTATTCTGGGAAGAGAAAGTCATGCATACATGCAAGTCAAGTCTCTTCGGTCCCAGATAGAACTGGTCAACCGAACTGCTCATGCATGCAATTGCTAAAATTCTCGGGAAAAGTGCGCATTTATAGCTAGGAGATGGCATGTCTGCCCAGGAGGTTTGTGCAATTTTTGGGTTGAGAAGCTGATTGCTACTCAGATTTGCACAAATCCTGGGTTGAGCAACCCTGCTGGGAAGATTTGCGCAAATCCTGCTGGTAGTGTTGGTTGGCAGGATTATGCAATCATGGAGCTCAGCAGGTTGCCAGAGAGGATTGCACAATTTCTGGAGGAAGGCTGGTTGCCCTCCAGAAATGCACAATTTTCAAGGAGAAGCTTCTCAGCCTACAACTAGACCAAGTCTGGGTGAATGACCTGTGAGGGGAATGGATCAACTGTGATCGATAGGCTGCCTTTGTGCGAGGAAAACACTGAAGCTTGAGTACTTGAAGAAGCAAGACAAAGTGATGTGTAAGGCTGGTAGGGAGGCTCCAAAATAGGTCAAGGCAAAATTTTGGAGGGTGGTTGTAGCCTCTACAACAATATAGAAAGAAAATTTTCAAAGAAAATATTTTAATGTGGACAATATGATCCATAGATAAGACATATATATTAATGTCAACTATGTATGTTTTATATATTGTTTAAATTTTTTATGTATATATTATATAAAGAAATTGAAAAAAATAAGTTGTTATGTTTAAAACACTTAAAGTAGTTCCACTATTTTAAATCTTGATTATTTTACACCCTTTTTTTGTCAATTTTCCTTGAAATCCATCAAAAGGAATTTGGAGTTACAATTTTAAGTATGTAATCTATATAGCAATAAAAAAAATTATATATATATATATATATATATATGTGGTTTGCACCTAAGAGATTTGATCTCTCTCGGCACATGTTAGATTTGTGCTTAAAATGGATCTACACTGGTTGATATTATAATATAATGTAGTAAAACTATTTCACCTTAGTCATAAATAAAATATATCAAAGTCTAAATGCATAATATAATTTCATATCAACTTTAAAATGACATAAAGTAATTAGAAGTAAAAAAAATGTCAATATCAACTTCATTTCCTATATATATATATATAATTTTAATGTTGTATATAGTATAAAAGTCATTGTGAAAAAAATTTACAAGATAAAAAATAAAATAAACAAGTGTAATATGCAGTGTCGTTGTTTAGTACGCGTTTCTTATGCTAAAAGTAATTGATAGCAGAAGTTATTATAACCAAGATAAAAAAATTACTAGTACTATGTAAAACATTGTTCATATTTATAGCGATTTTTTAACATATTTTTCTAGATACAAAAGTTATTTTATACTTGCTATGTTAAATGGAATGAGAAACAAATAAACTTTTATATTGATCCTATGCATAAAGCTATTTTTATAGAGGTAGATGAAATTGTTTTGTAAATAAAATGTTAAAATATATAGATTATAAATAAATTAAATTGAAGTACTAGAACATTTTTAAATTAATTATGTTGATAGGCATCTCCCAATCAGAATCGACAATTTAATCATTTTGTTAATTGATCTTTTTGATTGGATGGTCTCAATTCAAAGATGCTAGTATATTCTTGTTGTCGTCACTAAATCAATGAATGAAATTCGCCACAGTAACTTTCTTGCATGTCTAGAACACATAATTAGACCATACTTAAATTATTTTTTTACAAAGCATGATTAAAAATTTACCGTGCCTCTCGTTGATAAGCACGTATGTATGATTAAGAAAAAATAAAATAAAAAATTTGGTGTCAAACACTCGTCTTTCACAGTGCCTTTGAAAGTGGTCTCTTTGCATTCTAAAACGTAATATGCATAGTTGAAGCATAAGGACACGTTTTGATCCATTACAATGAAATGCATTTATGCCCAACAATCGTCCATAACCATGACAATGAGGTATGTAGGCATAAATTCGAGTAATAAGGGCAAGTTTCATGCATTACAATGACGGTTGAGGCATTTGTGCGCGACAATCATTAATAACCAGCACAATGAGGTATGTAGGCACCAATCGATGAAACATTTCTTTAATTCAGTTAAGTGCAGTAGAAATATGAAATGTTCTGGCTATTCGTATTCTCCTCTATCAGCGGTTTTGAGTTTTTAGTTACATTACAAAAGTTCGAACCTCATAGTATGTCCCATTCCATATATTATAATGAAACGCTCCATGGATGCATGCATTTCTTTGTTAGCACTTAATGTTGTTGGAATTGTTGAAGGATAACTGGAATGTTGGCTTCTCTCGGCTTCTATCTGGTAAAAAAGCTGGAAAATCTCATTGCATTTTTAATTGTTTCCAAGCTCTCGCGGCTGTCTCTGATAATTTGGTGTAGTTCGTGTTTGATTGAATTATTCCCTAATATTTTTTCAGGTTTTAGCATTGGAGAAACGCTTTCTCAGTGATTGTCAAACGCTCCGTGGATGCATGCATTTCTTTGTTAGCACTTAAGGTTGATGGAATTGTTGAAGGATAACTGGAATGTTGGCTTCTCTCGGCTTCTATTTGGTAAAAAAAGGTGGCAAATCTCATTGTGTTTTTAATTGTTTCCAAGCTCTCGCGGCTGTCTCTGATAATTTAGTGTAGTTCATGTTTGATTGAATTATTCCCTACTATTTTTTCAGGTTTTAGCATTGGAGAAACGCTTTCTCAGTGATTGTGTTTTTAATTGTTTCCATGCTGTCGCGGCTGTCTGTGATAATTTGGTGTAGTTCGCGTGTTATTCAATTATTCCTTACTATTTTTTAGGTTTCAAAGGTGTTTAGAAATCGATCTTACAAGTATGTACACTTTATCTTTTGACGATATTTTTCCACTTTAATTCAATTGAGATGACTAACCCGTAGAAAAAAAAGAAGGGAATCGAATGTCTATAAAATCAAATCGCACATATATAAGCTTCCCCTTACAAAACCTTTGGTTAAATATGTTTTTAACACATAAATGTCTTATCTGCACATATTTCCTTATAAACCATTGACAAAGGAAAATGCCTGCATAAACATACCTTTCTGCCCTTCCGTACAACCTTGTCACGTTTCCTAAGGTTTAACCTCATTGCAATCGGCCATGGGTCCTTCCATGGTCATATGTATATATATGTATCTTCATCGCCCCTTCCGCTCCGATATGCAATATCGGAGTGTCAACGTATGTTTTAGCATTAAAACACTTTAATAGAAATATATGGATTACACAAGAAATGTGCTCCGAATCATATATATAGCGGATTTGAAATTTTATAGATTGGCCACTATACACCCATCGATTCCGGGTCTCCAAGCCTTTCCATTATGCACTCCGATCTGCGCTTCCTCCGATTGCCATTTGGGATCAGATCCTGACCATCGATCCGATCCGCGATCCAATGGTTGAGATTAAGTCACACGATCGCATATCGCTCAAGCTCAATGCCAGACTCCTTCCACTCCCATACGCCAATTCGATATGTTTACAGACCCGAAAGGTATATAAACAATTCCCTATATTATTTCAAGTCCGACAGTTTAGATTAACTCGCGCAATCGCATATCACTCAACCTCAATGCCAGACTCCTTTCACTTCAATGCGTTGATCCGATATCTTTATGGACCCCATAGGGATATAAACACATATATAAGCTTCCCCTTGCAAAACCTTTGGTTACAAATGTTTTTAACACATAAATCTCTTATTCACGCATATTTCCTTTTAAACCATTTACAAAGGAAAATGCCTACATAAACATTCCTTTCCACCCTTCTGTACAACCTTGTCACGTTTCCCGAGGTTTAACCTCATCGCAATCGACCATCGGTCCTTCCACGGTCATACGTATATATATATATATATATATATATATATATATATATATATATATATATATATATATATATATATATATATATATATATATATGTATCTTCATCACCCCTTCCGCTCTGATATGTGATATCGGAGCATTAATGTATGTTTTAGCATTAAAACACTTTAACGGAAATATATGGATTACACAGGAAACACGCTCTGAATCATATATATAGCGGATCTAAAATTTTATAGATTGGCCACTATATGCCCATCGGTTTCAGGTTTCCAAGCCTTTCCATTGTGCACTCCGATCTGTGCTTCGTCCGATTGAGATTTGATCAGATCTTGACTGTCGATCCGATCTGCGATCCGACAGTTGAGATTAAGTCGCGCAATCCCATATCGCTCAAGCTCAATGCCAGACTCCTTCCGCTTCCATACACCGATCCAATATTTTTACGGACCCGAAAGGTATATAAACCATTTCCTATAATATTTCAAGTCCGATGGTTCAGATTAACTTGTGCGATCGCATATTGCTCAACCTCAATGTCAGACTCCTTTCGCTTCCATGTGCTAATTCGATATCGTTACGGACCCCATAGGGATATAAACACATATATAAGCTTCCTCTTGCAAAACCTTTGGTTACATATGTTTTTAACACATAAATATCTTATTCGCGCATATTTCCTTATAAACCATTCACAAAGGAAAATGCTCGCGTAAACATAATTTTCCGCCCTTCCATACAACTTTGTCACGTTTCCCGAGGTTTAATCTCATCGCAATCAGCCAACGGTCCTTCCGCTCTTGGAGCGTTAACATATGTTTTAGCATTAAAGCACTTTAATGGAAATATATGGATTACATAGGAAATGCGCTCTGAATCATATATATAGCGGAGCTCAAATTTTATAGATTCGCCACTATACGCCCATCGGTTTCGGGTTTCCAAGCCTTTCCATTGCGCACTCCGATCTGCACTTCCTTCGATTGCAATTTGGGATCAGATCTTGACTGTCGATCCGATCTGTGATCCGATGGTTGAGATTAAGTTGCGCGATCACATATCGCTTAAGCTCAATGCCAGACTCCTTCCGCTTGCATACACCGATTTGATATCTTTACGGACCCAAAATCTATGCATTGTTGCTTCACATATGAGCTCTTCAAACTGAACTTCATCTCCTTCTTGCACAACATGTTGTTCTTGTGTTGTCACAGTTTCAAATATCAATGTATTATCAAATTTTTTCTCCTACAATAAATCAATGCTTCTCTCATTTAACAGACATTCTCCATCCCCCTTTACTTCAGAGTTTTTTTATCTTATGAAAGATACTTCTCCATACTTTTAACAACTTCAAAAGATTGGTCATCCTCTGTAAAACACTCCTCTGTTAGTGTTCCTTCTCCCAAGGTTTAATCGTCTCCACAGGTTCCTTCCTTCTTAACATATTTTAGTAGATGTCCTTCCTTCTTATTCACTTCTCAATAACTTGCATGGCTATTTTCACTGTGTCTATCATCATGGTGGATTCATGATCCTTTGGTATGTTTTCAGTTAACATAGTCTCAACAAAATGGAAAATTGTGTGTGGTAAATTATGTATTTATGTTACTTTTAATTTAATTCAACATTAAATTATTTTGTTGATATGAAATGCCTTTTTTTCTTTTTACTGTTGGGTGATTTCACTATTTCATCATGGATCCAACTATTTGGAGTTCTCTTCCATTCGAAGTTCTTCAACTTGTCTTGTTGTGGCTCCCTTTATCGGTTGTGATAAAGTTTGGAACTGTATGTAAAAAATGGAAGAATTCTTTGTGGGACCCCTCTTTCTTTTTACGTTGCAAGAATGTCTCCACGAACCAATTTGGATTTCTTGTTTGTTTCCTTGATAGTGAAGAAAATTGTTTTGCTACACAATACCTTAAACAGAATGGCCACATATATCAATTTCATTTGGGATTCATAGATTCAAGATACAGAGTAGAGTGTGTTGGTGGACCAATGGTGGTTTTATCCTTACCAACAGAATGCTCCCAAACACACAACTATTTTGTAGCGAATCCATTTACAAAGTCATTTAAAAACATAGCGCCAGTACGAATTGGAGACTCGGGGTTCTTTTCATTATTGGAAAAGGTAAGCAGCATAAAATATGTTTGGGTTGTTCTAAAACATATCTATGATAGAATGCAGTCTGAATTTTATGTTTGTAAGAGTCTTGATAGGGTATGGCAAAGGGCTTCTGTTCCATTTGGTGGCACTTCACCCCCCAAGAATCTAGTGTTTTATAAAAGTAAATTGTTTTGGCTGTATCTCAACAAGTATGAAGATTATCCTCGGTACGGGTATACAATCTACTGGTTTGATGTAATAAAAAATCAGTGGGGTTTTTCATTTGTTCCAATCAGTGACATACGTTGTATGTCGTTAGCAATATTGAATCAGTTGATATGCCTTGTCAATGACGAGTCCACTTCTGTATGGTCAATTGAAGAATTAGATCATTTGCAATTTGGTCAACCATGTTTTGAACGAAGAATTGACTACTTTGAATATGATTGGGGTTTCAGATGGAAGTTGTTGGAAGAAATTTCTACAGATATAAATAGCAAATGTCCTAGCTATCTTCCGTTCCAAACAGTCCATGGTCTAGTTCTTATGTGCAACTACACTGAAGTTCCTTTCCTATTATATGACATGGTAACTCGCATGTGTTTTCCAATAGATATTGATAATTCAACTAACGAGCAGATGTCTTGGTTTTGGTACCCAGCACAACAGGACTGCAATGATCTGATTGAGTATGGAGATGTTTTTGCAATTGCTGCCCGTGTGGATTTTGTTGATGAGATTCCACCATTGGATATGGTGATGGATTCTTAGGATATTAGTATTCTTAGGAGTTCTTATAAATATTTCCATTTTATATAGTCTCTGTGGTTGTGGAAAATATTTCCATTTTTTGCCTCTATACATACTATTTGTCTTTATGGTAGTACTTTAAAATTATGTTTGTATCGATCTTTGTGATGTAAAATATTTAATATTGTTTCCGCTAAAATTTTCTTATTTACATGTAGATGTTTCTCAATGTTATGCTTTTTTCTTTGTTTGTATAATTATAATATATATGATTTATGTTATACATTATATTTGTAATGGTTCTTGTTATTGATTCTCAAACAGTTTTATATGTTTATGTTCATTTTAATATTTATATTTATATTTTTTTTTCCCGTGGAAAAAATCGTAACTTTTTATTAAAAAAAGAAAAGTTACACTAGCAGATGCATTGAAGCATTTCCATAATCTGCCCATTGGGCTCGAGTGCTTCCGCACCCCACGCAACGTTAAGGAACTAACGTGCAGATAGAAGAAAAAAAAAGGGAAATAGAGAAAAAAAGAGAGGGCAAGAAAAACTGAGTTTCGGTTTTACACATCAGGTTTTTCTTCCCTTTTTCTTTTCGACCTTGCGCCACTCTCCTTGGGTGGGCTCGATCGAAGCTATGACTAACTGTGTTTCTGCTTTCTGAGAACCTGCTTCCTTATCTGAATCTGAAGTATCTGACTGGTGATGTCGTTTGATCCCTCCCATGCTATGATCCTCGTTTCCCTTTTCTACCTGATTTGGGTGAAGCTGTGAGACCTTGTTGTCTAATGTGGTTTCCTTCTGGGTCTCCATTTCTTGGGATGATTCAACATTCTCTGCAGGAGTATCTTCTTCTTCTGCTTCTGATTCTTCATCTTCTGCATTAGGGGGAGAAAATTGCCATCCTTTCCTCTGCTTCCCTTTCTGCTTTCTTTTGTCGTTTGCTTTCTTGGCTTCTGGACATGTGCTTTGCAGATGTCCTGTTTGCCTGCAGAGCCTACATCTGAAAGCTGTGTTTTCATAATCTAGTGCTTGCAACCAATTTTGTTGTTTGTAGATCAACCTTATATTGTCTGGAAGCCCTTTGCTTAAATCTACTTCCACACAAATGCGTGCGAAAGTGTAGACCCTTTCATCAATCCTCTCCAGATCTGTTTTGATGTATTTCCCTATGTTGTTCCCAATTCCTTCCAAAACTTGTTCACTCCAGAAGTGGAGGGGAAGGTTGTATAAGCGGACCCAGACCGGTACTTTGGATACAGTCATTTTGTTTGGGTCAAAATCTGGAAACCATGGAGTCATGAACAGTCCCGACGTTCCCCAGAACCAAGGTCCAGCATTAATGATTGTATCCCTGACTTCCCTGGATACAAATCTGACAATAAAAAACCCCTTAGAGCATAAGTGTATATCACATTCCATGGTCCAACTGGTGAAAATCCAGTGAAATAGATCCATGGGTTTTGGCCAAAAACTGTTGAAACGACAGATTAGGGCCTGCGTTTCATAGTCCTTTACGAAATCATCGATCCCTGAAGAATCAAAGTTAAGGGCTGGAGTTTCCCCTAGCTGATCTACTATATATGGCCTGGGTATATATCCGCCTTGATCTGGAGAGGCCCCTGAATCTCTGTTGCCTTGAAGAATATTTTTGTAGGAAGAAAACCCTTTGGGTTGATGCTGAGAAGCTGTCTTCTTCCCCTTGTCTCCTCCTGAGAAGCTTGGCT